>CBVK0101292916.1:834-29004 GCA_900067695.1 Picea abies | reverse complement strand
AAGTCGACAGGAAAAGAATCATCACAGGAGGGCCTTAATGTATCCCACATTAATGACATGAAACAGGTAACAAGATTTGATGTAGATCAGAGTAACAAGTGATTTAGGATTGACTCAGGGATGGTCGACACAATATAAGGCTTAAGGAATATATAAATGGCTGACGCAATAGAAGGATTTTTGGGTTACACTTCTCTTTTGAACATATTGACGACATGACAATTGTCTTGGAAACACTTACTCGACAACAGGGATCACAGACCAATTTGTGATCTTATAAAGGAGTATGACCAAGAGACAAGTGGATTTTCTAATCTACACACAAATCAAGTGAAAGGGTGTCATGTTTAAAGGTGACTCTTTCATAGAATACAATTTTAGATACATTTCTTTCCCAATTTTTCCCCCACCATTTCTGGCGAGTACCTCTTTATTTTTACAAAATCTTGAGGAGGATAACATATGCTTGAAATGTAAGCTCATCCTTCGAATGATTCCTTTAGAGTATATTTAATGAACCCTAGGAATGAGTGTTTCGGTACCATATGGGTCTATTGATGTTTTTTTAACGAGTCTAAAGAGAGAAAACTCGGGGAGTTTTCATGTTTAGAGAGTCTGAAAAACACTTAAAGAGAAATAAAAAATGTCCTTTTTCATAAAATAGTCTGGTGAGACCGAAAAAGAGATAATCTACTGCTCAACAGACGTTTTCTTCAAATACTTTAACGAGTGTGAAAATAACAAGATCGCTCGACAATCGTTTCATGTTTAGAGTGTCTGAAAAGAGCTTAAAGGGAACTCTAGGGGGTTCCTTTTTCGTATAACCTTTACGAGTTTGAAAAAGTGATAAAATTTTACTTGGTTACATTCTCAAGTATTTACGAGCATGAGAAAGAAAAAAGACTAAGCTTGGGATTGTTTTCATTTTTACTCAATATTAAAACAAAACAAAACTATGCTTGGGATAGATTTTATTTTTACACAAGCTTAAAAATAGCCAAAAACTATGCTTGGACCTGGTTTCATTTTTACACAAGATTGAACCAGCGGAAACTATCCTTGAGGTAGGTGGTTTCATTTTTAAATAAGTTTGAACCATATAAAACTATGCTTGCAACTTCCCAATGCATAATCCATAGATGGTTGGTACTTAGCCCCCAGCTTAAGAAACTAGAAGCTTAACTTCAACATGAAGTCCAGAGGCTGAAAGAAAATGCCCCCCAAGCTTAGTTTCATCCAATAGCATAGGCGGATGACATGAAGCTTCAAATACTAGACGAAGGACTTGACTCAAATAGAGAGGGGTAAAATCTATTTCATTTTTTAACGAGCTTTCCACAGAGAAGAAAAACTATGCTTGAGAATCTAGGTTCAATCCCCATACCTTAGTTTCATTTTTTAATGAGATTGAAACAGAAACAAAAACTGTTCTCATAATATCTATTTATTTTTTAATGAGGTTGATACAGAGATGCAAAAACTATCATCACAACCTCTGTTTCATTTTTTAACGAGGTTGCTATAGCGACGCAAAAATTATCCTCACAGCTGGTTTCATTTTTTAACGAGCTTGAAATCAGAAAACTATGCTCAAAGATGGTTTCATTTTTTAATGAGCTTGAAATTGGAAAAACATGCTCATAGATGGTTTCATTTTTTAGTGAGCTTGAAATCAGAAAACCATGTTCATAGCTGGTTTCATTTTTTAGTGAGCTTGAAATCAGAAAACCATGCTCATAGATGGTTTCATTTTTTAATGAGCTTGAAATCACAAAACCATGCTCAAAGAATTTCTTCTTGAACATGGCTTCCAAGAGGACAGTTCTCTGGAAGGACACCATGTCAAGGGACAAAATTCGGTCATGGCCTCCAAGAGATCTTCGCTTGATGGAAGATATACACTATGGAAGGAACACATGTCAAGGGCCGCGATAGGGGTAAGGATATCAGGCTCCAATATCCCTACCGAAGAGATGACCATGTCAACTATCGGATCCAAGTCATAAGAGATTAATATTACAGTGAGAGGCTCATATGTATCGACAAATAAAGGCATGGGAGACAACGCCACATAATTAACTTGTGGAGGGGGTGATACCGTCTACATATACGAACCGTTTAGGGAGGTCATTGAGTTGATGGTCAAGTCGGGATCAATGAACAAATGTTGATCAATAGTCACAATTCTTCCATCATGAGGGAATTATATCACAAAAAAAAGAGTGGACACAATAGCTTCATGGCATAAACATAATCTTGCCCATGGAGAAAAGTGAAATTCAAGGGGTCGTGGACTACCATGACATCAAAAAAGACAATTTTCCCTCCCAAAGTTACAGGAAACTAAGAACAGTCCCTAGAGGTTGACTGGTTCTCCTATTAAAAGCTAAAATATTCTGTGTAACTAGCGCAAGCTGAGGACAAACCAAAGATTTCCAAGCAATAGAGGACAAAATACTAACAGACGCACCTTCATCTATCATCTTCTGAGGAATGTCCCAACCAAAAACCTGTACTGTAATCCAGAAAGGAATGTGAGAGGGAAGATGAGGTCCAGTTAGCACACCCAAATTGAAAAGGATGGCCTCATTACTTGGAGGGGGTTCCATGGGAGAAGGAGGAATTCCCCCTAGCATGGTATATTATGTATCAACGAGAAAAACATGGGAAGTATCAGGTTTACTCTCTAGTGGGAGAATAGGATTGATTGATGACGAGATCAGATCGACCACTTGGGTTGCATTCTCCAAGGGGAGAATGGGGTCGATGGTTGGAAACAGATCGACCTCTTGGGTTTCACTCTCTAACAGAAGAGTGGGATAGACCAAGGATGGGATCAAATCGACCACTTGGTCAACTGGTTCAACTAAGGATGTGACTAGATTGACTACATGATCAACCAGACTGACCGATGAAGGGACTGGATTGATCATTCCATCAAGTATAGGTGGGTCAAGAGTAAGCTTGCAGTAAGTAGCTGGAAGGTGAGGTTTTGAAAATTCATGTCTTCCAGTAATTTCAAGGCTTTGTCCATACAAGGGAAAATGTGAGTTTGATGACTCCCTCTGCATAACATACACAGGAACTTGACTCTACTTTTCTTCTTTCGAACGGTATCTTGACTAGTTGACGGGAGGTCATCAACATGTTGTTCAGAGGCTGAAGACATGGGTTGGTGAGGGTGTGTATAACATTATTCTATAACCTTGGATAGACAAGGGAAATCCTTAAGAAGATGGCTTCCCTTACAAAGTCTACAAGGATACTTGGGCTTATGGGTTGTTTGGGTGATCTTGGAATCATCAACACTCCCAATGCGATTATCAATAATTGGTTGTTTTCCAACATGGCCAGCAGTGGTTGGAAGTTTGGACCCTTTCTTATTTTTCTTCTTCTTATTCTTCCTTGTCTGCTTCTTCTTATTCACCAGGTTATTCTTCTTATTTTTCTTCCCCAGTACGGTCGCCAATTTTTTTATTGGGATAATTGTTGAGTGAAGACACAAATCAATCCCCCTAGCTTCTCTACGAAACTAGAACAAAACAAGATAGTACACTACTCTTTCCCTAGATTTCAATTATCAAATGTTAAATGGATTTAGGACATACCTTTTAAATATCGAAGGTCTGACTTCGTCAATGAAATCCAAGCTCCATCATAAGGCTTATGGAGAAATATATGCAAAGGAACACAAGCCAACGAAGAAAAGAATAATAGAGCCTACTTGATATGAAACTATGTATGTGATCAAGGAATCATACAATATGGACAAATAAGATTCATATAGGAAATAAAATTGCATTTGTATTAAATAATAGAAAGAGAGATTACAACCAAAGCCTTGATGTAGTAAGGTCACTTCCAACTATTCCTTACTTCCCACAAACTTATGATCCATGGATTCTGTGACTATAAATATGAAAGTCACTCACAATATATCTCGACAAAGCAAATCTCAAAGCCACTCTAACCAAGCTAACAATCTCAAGCCAGATTTCCAATCTAATCAAGCCCAAGCTTTCCAACCCAATCAAGCTAACTTTCTCCATGAGAGCTCCTCTCCTTTTATAAGCTGAAGAGGATAAGGTGAGGAGATTAGGATGATCCTACTAAATAAAAAAGAAAGTAATATCCAAACCAATTGGAGGCCACCTCACCATATAAGCTTATCCTTCTAGAAGCATAAAAAATATGCTCATTTTTCCCACGTACAAAAATCATTGCACCCTAAGTATAGTGCAGTCTGTGGAGACGTCGTAGGCTAGATTTAGAGTAGGGGGCAATGATCAGGCATCGTCACACCCTATACATAGTGCATCCCACTACGACCTTCCTTAATAGGGTTTTTATAAAGGAAAATACAATTTCTTCTATCAGGAAAAGTTCTTCTCCCTTCTTTCTTCAGGAATTTGGGCCACTAATCCTTCTAAAGACAAAGGATAGGTTTACATCATTAATGGTCATAGGGGTGACAAAAATAATGTGTAACATATAGTGACATTATTAAAATTCATGGAATTTAATAAATTATTCACATTATATAAATTTATATTGCATAATCGTGAATAACAAAAATAAAATGAATATAAAACTACTAAATTAATAGTAAATATGTATAAGGATAATAGTTATATATATTAATACTAATTTAGTCCTATTATAAAGGATTGGGATTATACTAGTCCAGTGGTTTATAATAAAACCAAATAAACTAGTAAAAGAGATCATCAACCAATGAATAATTAAATTAGTGAATATACTGCAAAATGACAACAATTAATGACTTATTAAACTATTAGATATATTATAAGATGAACAATTAATAACTAACTAAACTAGAAAATATATTACAAAATAATAAATTAGGTTAATCAATTAATGATTAGGAGAGATACTACCAAAATGTTAGTTATTAACCAATTAATGAATTATAGAGATACTATGAAGAATTAGTTTCATCACAAAGGACTAAGATTATACTACCATTAGTCGTCTTGCAAAAAATAGTAGTTTAATTATGTGTTTTAGTTGTTTTTTTGTCACAAATTAGCCAATTTGTACTTATGCATGTTGGGAATCTTCCAAACAACCCCTAACCACATCCATTGATTTACCCTCATGTCAACTCCACTGCTCTTCTACTACACATTTCTCTTGTGCATGCCCTTGAAAATAAAGGGAAAACATTCTAACTCAAATTTACTAAGGAATGGGTAGAAACCTACATTATATTATGGGAGGCCATAGAATATGAGTAAAACAATGTCATATTAGGTAAGAACCAATGTAGATTCAATCATCTAAGATAGATACTAAATAGATAGGACTAATTGGAGTATCTCCTACCCACTATATTGGCCCAACTCCCTCAGATTATGATCAATAGGGTTCCTTCAAGATAAGCATATCTTGATCCCACAATCATCATCTTATTTTGACAATTGAACAACCTAGTTAGAATTGACAAGGGTTTTGTACTTCAAGTCTAACTCCTTGACATGCTACAATATCATGTCCCATTTCCTTTCAACCTAGGTTATCTCTTGATGGCACAAGTAAGACACTCTTTAGTATGGCATCAAAGGTCAACAATCCTTTCATATTGAGATTCAAGACTTTTAGTAGTATCAATATATAGGACAAGGGGAGAAATATCCTTGTGCACCTAGTCATGAGAGGTTTTCCTCTTTTTTTTGTTGGTCATTTGAACTTCCATCCTAGGAAATTCCTTATGGACAATAGAAAAATTCCTAGTTTGATAAACTCCTACTAGGACCACTACGTCTATAGGACCACTACATCTCTAGTCTATTTGTGAGGCATGGGTGGCTGGCCTTTGTGAGGCATGGGTGGTTGGCCTCATAATTTTCGCCTTGAATACATATTTGTATTCAAAGTACATAACTTGATATCAAAGATATTTATATAAAAATATGGTCCTTTGATTCATCCTAAAGTCCCAAACACTAAGAATGATACAACCAATAATTGACCTTTGCATGGATATAAAGGGTGGGGTAGCATCCTATCCCATTGTCCATCATGATGAATGATGAAGAATGTGAAAATACATCCCAAGTAGAACCATAAGTATATTCCATGCTAATACCATCAAACCTCATATTCATGAAAGTCAAAGATTTATAAGTTTCAAAAGCCCATCATTAATATCGGGAGGTGATAATACTTTGTGTAAAGGAGCATATATTGAGATTAGAACTCGCATCAAGGACTGAAACCAATGATAAGATATGTACTTTGGGTATAATAAAAAAACCGAGACACAAATATTTCCTATCTTGACATAATTGGAATTTAAAAATACAAACTAATGAGAGATAAAAAATTTCATCAGTCCATACAAGTTAGTTATTGTTATTTGATTGTTATCCTAATCCCATGACTTTAACCTGAATTTTATGCAATCCATTCCTCAACCTGAATGGATTGGTATACCTAACACTAACACTGATAATTGTAAATGTATTACAATTGGACTCAACTTGTCAAGAAACATATTCAAAAGGTGTACTAATGTTCTTGGATATGACTAAATCTTTTCTTAACAAACAATTGTGGATTCAACTTGATAAACTAGAATATATCTTCATTGACCATAAAGGTGTGGCTTGAATCAACAAAATTGTAAAAGGGACCAAAATGTGGGTGAAACGTAACTCAATACTTGGAATAACACTAGAAAAAATAAACAAAATTATAAAAGAGAATTGTCACCGGAAATAACCAAAACCAAAAATGACCTAAACTAACATAAGTGGACTCCTCTAAGTAGGATTTGTGCATGAATTTTTAATGACAAGGCTAGGGTATTAGGCTTTCATTTATTTTCATTGACACAACTTAGATTGAGAACACCATCTAGGAATTCCAACCACACTAGAATATATGATGTCTACAACTAGGAATGGACTTAACTAGTGCATATGTAGTTTTTCCGTAGGTACTAACTACATCCTAGAGAAAAAATATATTTCATTTTGAAAAATATTTAGTCTTGATGTGCCAATCATGCCAGGCCTTTTATCTATCTTTTTTAATAGTTAGGTGAAAATTGAATTATGGTATGGATTCCTCCAACTGCATCAACTCAGTTAATTTTTCTACAAATGTATCCTCTTCTATCATGTGGGTATCTATTGATCCTTTTTCTTTTTAAGGAGAAGAGACAACCTCATAGGGTATTCTTTTGTAAATCCAAATATACCCTCTTAGTTTTTAAAGAGGTTTTTCTCTTATATTTCTCACCCAGATAACAATTATGTCACTCATGGATATATGTTTTTATCATTCACACACTTAATGCCTGAGAGTGGAATAGGAAAAGCATACATTCAAAAGACGGAAATTTAAAATCATGAAGAAAGAACAATTGTGTATACTATTATACCACTTACAATATAAAGGAAAGATACAATGACATATCTAAAGAAAAAAAACACAAAAAAGAGTAGAACAAATGGTAAATTTTTAGAGAACTTTAAATGATTTATAAACGTTCATATCATATATATGTAAAGGAAACTTATTCTTAATATTTTGTGCTTAAATAGAAGTTTGAAACCACAAAATTTATGACCCCCCAATATATCTCTATGTTGGATTTCAAAAAAATAGTACAAATTGATTGTTCAATATCTAATAAAATATGTGCAATAAATCGACACTACACAATATTTGTGATATTTAAAAAAGAAATAGAAAATGAATTCCCCCTAGTAGGATGGGATGGGGCTCTCATGGACCATATATTAAGTAGAGACAACCTAGAATATAAAAAGGGGAAATCATAAATTGGTCTTGCAAACAACAATACTTTAATGACAAGACTGAATGATTTACAAACTGAGAAGGAAGAAAAGTAAGGGTAATGCTTCACACAAAGCTCATACTCAAAAAAATGGAAGCATATAACGATCTTCATGTTTTTTTTTTTTCATTCTTTAAATAAGAGGGAGAATCTTGAGTGGAATTGTCATAACCATTTCTTTGATCTTCAAGATTATGATGGATTAGCGATTGATTTTGATGCACCATTCAACCATTCTTGGATATATTCATGTAATGGTGCTCTATGATTATTTCTTGTTTTATCTTAACTCTGAAGGACTCATCCTCATTGTTATTCAACATGTCTTGTTGTTTTTGCATTATAGATGGTTGATCTTCATTCTCGTTCACAAAATTGACCAGCCATCATCAGATCTCTTCTTCTTGTAAGTTTTTGAGGTCATGAAATATCATTCCCCATGTGACCCTCAGTACACCCAATCATTTTTCCACCTAATCCTTATTTAACAACATTGATTCCTGTATCAAAAGGGAACCTTATGTTGGACATGGTGATATGGTGTTGGAATTGATGTCAAAGGGGGGAAATGTGGTCAATATTGGACATAGTGTATGCTATTGTCATTGATGGAAAGAGGATAAATACGGTCACCGAGAATGTTGAATTATGTTACTGGAATCCATTCACAGAAGAATCAATTGAACAAAAGTGAAGGGCTCGTTCACTCCATGAAGATATCATTGGAATACCTTTACAATCGAACCTAAAAAGGAAATTAATGTGCTCTAAATACAAGAAGAAAGGGTCAAATATAGTGCTTCAATAGAATACAGGTGTCAAGGATCTCATGTAAAAACATCAACAAGGGGGATGATTGACAGATCCTTCGTTACTTAGTACTTGAAAAATCTTGTTATAAAATTTATATTCATTGTCATCCATTCTCAAGTGAATGAAAGAAAGGCCAAAAGATCATCTGTCAAGGCATATAAGATATTTTATGAGAATTTCCTCCAAGAAGGTGTGAGAAAAATCATCAGAGATCTCACTATGATCGTAAGATCATTGGATCAAAGTCTCAAATATTGTTGGATCATCCTAAAGTATTAAGTGTTGCGACTTGCTGCAACTCCATGCTACAAGATTAGTGTTGCAACTAGATGCAATTCCCATGTTGCAACTCTATGGTACAATATTAGTGCTTCTGAAGTGGATACTTCATTTGGAGAGTTTAGAAGGTGGATTGTTGGCACAGGGGCAGACCCAGGGTTCAATGCTTCAACAGTGCACCAACAAAACCCTAACTACTGTCCCTTTCGACAACACCTGTGAAGCAGATGAAGTATCACCCAAGGTAGAGGCAGAGGTGGTTGCAAGGCTCAGGTGTTTACAACCTTAGCTGGGACATAGATATATGATTATAACACTTAGCAAACACTTTAGCATAGATCATTCATTAGTATTTAACCCTCATGGCACTCCGAAGATGGCGCAGAGCACCGCAACATTCACTTAGATCTAGGTTAAGTTAGCACTTAGCAACAACAAAATAGGTCTAGCACTCAACGCTTTCATATATGTCAGATCTATGCCCATACATATAAGAAGCACAAATAAAAATAGATCTATCTAAGTATATCATAGCAAAGCACATAGCATAATCACATCAAATCACAACACATGGGAAGAGACAAACACATTAGGTCGAGGCACCGAGCACAACACATAGGTTTACCATCGTTCACCCCCATGCTAGGGATACGTCCACAAAGTCTTCTTCTTTTTTATTATCTTTGGTCAATCTAATTACAACAAAAAGCTCAAACTTGTAATCTGTATAGGACAGGAGATCTGTGTGCACCTCGCCAGATCCTCCTTCCCCGAGTAGATCTATCACAGAGCCTTCTTACAATCTGTGCACTCATCACTTACAACACTTGCACTCAGCTCTACAAGTTAGTCACAAAGTATACACAAATCCTTTACTAGAACTTATCTTATCGGCCTCTCTTACATTGCCTAGCTACTTATTTATATTTAAAAAATAGGCCTAAACATGGGTAAACCCATGGGCCGACATCCCATACCCATTACATTATCCCCCAAAACCCAAAAAGGACCCAAAAAAGGGGTCTAGCTTCCACGATATCCACTTTGTGTTGCGCTTCATCTTTGACAAGCTGTCGAAGCTCCAAAAATGGTCAAATATGACCAAGTGTTTCCTCAAACTTGGTCAAGGGCCAACAGGCCCCCAACACTCACCTGTGACTCATCCCGAGTGACTTAGATCTGGGTAAAGTTGCCTCAAAGGTATCGAGCTTGGATCGAGCTGCTTCGACTTGTCTATGTGCTACTACTTCCTGCTCAATGAACTCCTGAAAAACCACTTCGTTGATAGGCCCTTCCAGTTGCTACTCGACTGTAACAACTATTTGTTCCAACAGTGTTGGGAATTTTGATGTTCCTGGGATCTCTTCATCCTCTCAATAGGTGGTAGGAGCTTGAGTCATGCCTGTACTGTATCTTTGTGCTGCTTTGCTTCTTGGAGTTGGGCCTCCAGTTTCTTCAACTCTGGGTCTTCATATAGTTGCTCATATATCTGAGTGCTTTTGTTACTTAGCTTCTTGCATTCTGCAGCAAGTTTTCTAATCCTCTCGAATGCACTCTAAGCATCTAATTCTCCCCATTCATGTACTTCTTGCAGAGTCTATGGCATGGTCTAAAGCTCTAGTTCCACGACCCTTTGTTGAAGCTGTTGAATAACTTCATCCAGCTTCATCACTTGATGCTCTATGGGCTCTTCAGCCTTTTTCTCTAAGTCGGTCACAGAGCGAAATGCTCTGTTGACTACTTCTTCAATTCTGATCTGCTTCGCAAGCAACTACTCTTTCTCTTTTTGGACCTTTGCTTGGTCTTCTTCAAATTTTTCTTAGAGATAATTCTTCTCTTGTTGCACTACTTGACGTTTTTCAATAATTTCTTCCTGTGCCTTCTTGAGGGCCTGGGTGGCTTCTGCTTTTTCTTCCTAAGCACGTCGAAGGCATACTTCGACTGTATCAACAATCTTGCGGAGTTGGACTGATTCATCTCCTTATTTAGTTGTTCCTTCTGGCAGAGGCATAGTAGAGATTGCTTGGCTAGATTGGAGTGTCTGTTGTACTACTTGGAGCGCGATCTCTATCTAGCTATACATTTGTTCCTACTTCGCTTCCTGCTTCTTTATTATTTCCTTTGAAGAATCATTGACCGCTGCAACAATGAAATCAAAGTCATCCAACGTGAGGGAAGTTCGCATCTTAGTCACAGGGGTTCTTGGTTTCTTTCTGGAGGAAGAATCCAGAGGTGAAACCTTCCTTTTCTTCGATGAGTCTGCTTCGTCCCTAGGTGGCAGTACTTCAACTTTTTGTTGCTCATATTCTGCACCTTATTCATCATTTCCTTCTTTTTCTGGTGTAATAGAAGTTGTCCTTACAAATATGCTATCTATATCCTGAACCTCTTCGGGCTTCTTCTCCTCCTTTGTCTTCTTTGTTCTACTGGGCCCAGGTGTATCTTGCGCATCTTCTGCTGTCGATGTCTAAAATTTTTGCAGAGTCTGCTGAAACAAGGAGGTCCACCGACCATTCCTTGGTGATCTCTTCCAAGTCTTCTTCTGTCAGATTATAGTAGGACTGGAGCTATTCTTGGTGCTCATTAGCGCATGGGGTTAGGTATATAAAATGGCAATCCATGGTAAAATTTATTAGAGGTTGGAATCTCTGTAAAGTGTTCGAGGTTATGCATGGTTCACTCCTTATGGTTTCTTTCAGTTGATTATAATATACATGGAAAACGACATTTGATTGCAATTTCTTTCTCATGTTGTTTGAGTACCACAAGGTACTGAACTTCACAGCTAGTGGCTCAAAAGGGTCAAGGTCCGGGAAAGTTGCACCTTCTGGTAGCTCCCATGCAACAAAGGTGATCAGTATCAGGAGCCATCTAAAATGGAATTCGTGCCCCTAATATTGATCTTCTCTACAGTCAATCTCTAGTTGATTCACTAGGTACTTCACCCAGTTCATCTGTAGTCCCTCTGTGCACTTTCCTACGAGGTCAACTATGAAGCCTGATACTTTTGTTAGTCAATTATTATGTACCATCTTCCCTACGATTAGTTGGCATGCGAGGCACACTGTGCCACTTTCAATAGAAGCTAACTTGTATCCTCTCATGCCTTTCTCAACATCACCATAGGTCTATTTTATCTTCTTCGCAAGAGCACGGTCTGCGATCTTTCCAGGATAGTAATCATGGGGATTAGGGCCTTGCATGCTAAGCCCAGTGATCCTATTGATCAACATAGGATAAAAAATTATGCAGCAGTCTAACCACATAAGTCTAACCAGTCATAACATTTAGCAGAGTAGACTGTGCAAGGTTCATCGTCCATTTCTATGGGATGAGATTTGAGTTCTTGCCCTTAGTTCATGTCAAGTACTTATATGGGGAAAGAATTCTATAAAATTTATGGTCCCCTAGGTTGAAGTCGCAAAACTTCAACGATGTAACCTTGTCTTGATCTACATGATAGGTGCGTACTCCCTTTGGTAAATATGCAGTTACTAGGGTATATTCAAAATATCTAGGGACACTCTCCCTGTTAATATCACTACTCAGAGGGGGTATGTAAGCTATTAGAATGGATGGCACTAACTTCGTGTTGGCTATGTTGTCCTTATTCTTAGTTCTCCTCTCTGCGCCAGCTCGAGATGTTCTAGCTCGAGCAGTCAACAGGGAGGCTTGCACTCCTCTCATCGATGAGGCTTGGACTCCCGTGGACATTCTTCTTTCCAATAAGACCCTCTCATTAATTAAATAGAGAAGGAATTCTATGATGGATTCCTCAAGCATGGTGAGCTCGTCGGACATACTCACTCAGGAAAGATAAGCAGGGTCACGATGATCTCAAAACACTGTATTAGGGTGAACAATCTACTTGCAATGATCACTGTATAAAATTATGAGTTCTATAGGCCTTGAGTTTTCATTTGGAAAAAGTGTTCTCCGTGCACAACGCGACGAGCTAAATAGGAAATTCATCAACGATCTGGTTGTAATGGGTATGAAGCTTTCATGAACATTGATCCATCCATTATGGTGCGGTCCAATGGTCTGGTGGTGATCCTTTAATGATTTTCTATTCATTCAGGGCAGAATTTGAATGGGTATATCGATCCAACGACTATATTGTTGCACCATGGCGAAGTTCCAGATGTCATTGTTCTGATATCTCGGCGAAGCTCAATTCTTGCGATTTTTCCTTCTGCGAAGTTTCCTCCAGAACCTTCTATAACTTTTCAATCTTGGCTCTCTTCTTACTTAGCTTCCTAGCCTTATTCCCAGTGAGCTTCGTCTTGGTCATCCTTTTTCCATTCTGAGTCTTATCTTCTCTTCACATAGTCACTTCGTGTTGTTGAGGTTCTTTCTTCAGATCCAATGGTAATACTCCTTCATCATATGGATTAGGTATTTCGGTCTTTTGTGGTTCCTCTAACATTCTTATAGCTTCGACATTCAGGTCCCTGGTGTTCAACAACTGAGATCTGTTCTCTTGTTCTTCCATCAAGTAGGCGATCCTTCTAGTCATAAATTCCATGAGTTCTTGCTTCTTCTGTTCTAGGGCTTCCTTTTCTTCTTTTCTCCGGATCTAGTCTTTTTCAATCCAGATCTTTCCTAACAAAGTTGTAAATGGGTAACAATCCTCAATAAATTTAATGAATTCAAACTCTTCCTCTGTCGAAGCTCCATGGGTACGCATAGCTATCTGGGTAATTCTGTCACATAGGGTTACCATTTTTCCTTTAAACAACCCTATTCTTCCTAGTGAAGGAACCATAACAGGCCTTCCTAGGGTTTCCCAAGTACTTTATGTCGTAATTTTCATCTGTGTTCCCTCATCTAGAGCACATTCGATGTCGAAGTCTCCTATTTTTACTTCGATTTTCTCATTTTCTTTGAGGATCTCTGACAAACTGACATCTTTATGTTCATCCAGGGTTTCTTTCATTTTCAGTAACATAATCTCTTATTCTTTCTGGGGTTCTTCTATAAGCTTAGTCTCTTGACCTTGCTCCATATTCATCTTTTCAAGTCTAGTAATCATTCTAGGGCAATCCAGTACTTCATGGTCCATAGCCTTACAATAGAGGCAACTAGGGCTTTTCCCAGGGCATTCCTTAGCAAGATGTTCTGGTCTTCTGCAACTATAACAAAGAGTTAATCCTCTCTTTCTCTCCCATGATCCCAAACTTTTCTTGTACTGCGCGCTAGGATCATGATGGCTAGCCTGCAAAAATTTCTTTCTAGGATCCTGCATCCATTGGTTAGTCCAAAAATTCTTTCTATGCATAGGTATAACATATCTTTCATTATTCTTATCAGATCTATTCATATCAAACGTTCTTTCATCTAACAATGCCCTAGTTTTCAAGCTAGGACAAAATCTATCAAGCAACCTAAATCCATACTTTAGAAACATAAATTTTCACTTCTTTTACTTCTATAGATTACGAAGCTTCCAGATCTAAGAACTTTTAACTATTCTTACCTTTATCAAAGCACAAAGATTACATATCTTACCTTTTTCTGTAGATTTGACTTAGAAACTTCCACTTTAACCTTTCTTAGAGCACAAAGCATTCAGAACTGACTTCTTTTCTTCAGATCTGTCCTTCCTTCTTCATCACAGAGATTTTTAGATCAAGTGGATCACTGTGCACTAGGGCACAGGTCTAGGCACAAAAAATTTACAATTTCAGGATGAACTTTCTGCACAAAGCTTCTTATTCCTTAGTTCCTAGCAATCACAGTTTTAGGTCCCGACAACGGAACCATTTGTTGGCACAGGGGAAGACCCTGGGTTCAACGCTTCAACAATGTACCAAAAAAACCCTAACTACCAGCCCTTTTGGCAACACCTGTGAAGCAGATGAAGACTCACTCGAGGTAAAGGGAGGGGTGGTTACAAGACTCAAGTGTTTGCAACCTTAGCTGGGACACATATCTGTGATTCTAACACTTAGCAAACACTTTAGCATAGATCAGTCATCAGTATTTAACCCTCATGGCACTCCGCAGATGGCACAGAGCACCGCCACATTCACCTAGATCTAGGTTAAGTTAGCACTTAGCAATAGTAAAATAGGTCTAGCACTCAACACTTTCATATATGACAGATCTACACCCATACATCTAAAAAGCACAAATAAAAGTATATCTATCTAAGTATATCATAGCAAAGCACATAACATAATCACATCAAAGAACAACACATGGTAAGAGACAAACACATTAGGTCGAGGCACCGAGCACAACACACAGGTTTACCGTGGTTCAGCCCCACCCTGGGGCTACGCCCACAAATTCTTCTTCTTCTTTATTAGCTTTGTTCAATCTGATTACAACACATAGCTCAAAATTGTACTCCGCATAGGATAGGATATCTACGCGCACCTCGCCAGATCCTCCTTCCCCAAGTAGATCTAGCACAAAGCCTTCTTACAATCCATGCACTCAACACTTACAACACTTGCACTCAACTCTGCAATTCGGTCACACAGTATACACAAATCCTTTACTAGAACTTAGCTTATTGTCCTCTCTTACATTGCCTAGATACTTATTTATACTTTACAAAATAGGCCTAAACATGGGTAAACCCATGGGCTGACATCCCATACCCATTACATTATCCCCAAAAACCCAAAAAGGACCCAAGAAAGGGGTCTAGCTTCCACGATCTTTGCTTCGCATTGCGCTCCATCTTTGACAAGTTGTCAAAGCTCCAAAAATGGTCAAATATGACCAAGTGTTTCCTCAAACTTGGTCAAGGGAAAACACAGATGCAACAATAAATCTAGGAAAGTTTCCTTCAAAGAACCTCATGTACTATCCACCTCACACATTTTTTGGGGAAATGGCTTCTTTTGGCTAATTGGGCATGTTCTGCACAAACCCATGTCGTACAATTTTAAAATTTGTTTACATCACTCCATAATCATCGTACTAAAATCGTTGTCTGATTTGTATGTCATTTTAAATTGAAATCAATTAATAAAAAAAAAATCATCATTTTTGTTAATTAAATGAAGAGGTGCAATGTTTTATTATTAAAAAGACACATTGGTTCATTTTCTCTTTTACAAAAGACACATTGTTTCAATATCATATACCTCTTGAGAGACTATATAAACAAAGAAAAATGGTAAGAAGGAAAGTGTATTTGTAGTTCACATCAGAAGATCAAAAGAAGGAGCAGAGTCCAAGAAAAAAACTATAAACATTTTATGTAGTGAGGGTGGTAGGGAGGAGCTCGAGAGGATCGAAGTCCTCTGCAGGTTAAATTATGTTTCACAAGGGAGTTGGTGCTTCCTATATTTGGTGCTCTAAAATAAGGTAGTTGGTTCTTCCTAAAGTTGGTTCTCTGAAACAAGGGAGTTGGTGCTCTAAAACCAGGGGATTGGTGTCTCCTTGAGTTGGTGCTCAGAATAAGAGAGATTGGTGTCTCTCACACAATCATAACTTGTACTTGTTATTGTTATATTTAAATTTATCTATTCAGTACATTATTGTTGATCAATTGTTATGATTAATTAATTTGCTAATTAATAATTATTAAAATTTTAAAAGAAGAAGCAATACTGATTAACCCCCCCTCTTAGTATTGGCCAATATTTCAACACCTTTTATTTCATTTATAATATCAAGAACTTTTAAAATTAACACATTTTATTTTCCATCAATGAATCACTAGTGGCACTCAATTTCCAAATATTTTCTATTCTCCCAAGTCATACAATATGTATTTGATTCAACTTTCTTTTAGAAGGAAGGCATTTCTTTTGCCCTTACAAATTCGTTGATGTTGGATATTCTAGCCTTAAATGTTCTTAATTCTTGTAGAAATTCTCATCGTTTCATAGATCCTTTTGTGAAACAAATGCCATTGATCTTGAAAGCTGTTACACCTACTGTTACATGTTTTAACTTACAATATTAGTTCTATATCTTGTATTAATGATATCATACGAACAGCTTCAAAATTAGGGATTCTCAAGGTTGTTCTGATTTTGTTTTAACTGAATGAATTTGACTTTAAATAGCAGAGACTTTGTAATCAGAGGGATGGATTTGTTGCTGTGAGAAAGTGAAGTAAAGTAAAGCTTATTGTACACAAACATTTTGGCAAATCAATAAAAGAGTGGATTGAATTTCTTTAGCAGACTGTAGCCTATTTCTTTGAGAGGATTCAGTGAGAAGGAAAGGGCCCACCTTCCTCACAAATTCCCCTCTATTTTGAATTTTAGAATAGTTGTTTTAATGTGAATGATTTATCTGTTAAACAATTCTAGAATACAATTGTTGTTACAATCTAGTTCCTTCCTGTTAGATGCGCATAAATCTCTCTCATGAGAATTAAAAGTCGATTACTGAACACAGCTGGAGAACTGCTTTCCCTTTTTCTGCATTAGATTAAAATCATGTTTCCAAGTAAAAGAAAATAAAAGTGTGAATTAGTTTCTTGCAATAAGTAGATTTATTTCTGCAATTAGTAGAGAACTTCTTCCTGCAAAAGTAAAATAGAAATTTAGATTAGAGTAGGTAATCCAGGATTCTTATACACTCATCAGTTTAGATTTCAACTATGATTTCAATTCTGTAGAACTCCAGATGTATCAACATAATTGTGTTAGTAATAATTTTTGTTTCTTTTTAAACTTCCCAACTACAATTAGATTAGTGTTTCTTCCATAATCTATCATAGACCGTGCACAATTATCTTGAAACAACAGACTTCCTTGGGTTGACAATTTATATTGAACACCTTAATTTTCTATTCATTTAGACAATTAAAGTGCCCAACATTTTGGCGTCGTTGCCGGGGGAGATAATTATAGATTTTTGTAAGCACATTAGTTTTCTTTCTAAGGAATGATTAGTCTGCATGAATCGATGAATGTGAGGATGTATCCCCCAAAATACTAACCCTACAGGTATGAGAGGACGTGGAGGAAGAAATCCTACACTGGGAAGGCAAACCTTTGTTGATGAGATTATAGCCAGAGAAGATTCTTCTTCAGGATCTATTTTTCACCCTGCAAATCCTCCAAGAAGATGTAATCCTCAGTCATCAGATTTACCTCTTCTTGAAACATCATTTTCATCAAGGGTTGGAGCTGAAGTTGAAGTCAAAGCTAAAGATTTGTCACCAACAAATCAGCAAGCAACATTGGATAACATTGAAGATCAAGGAAGTATAGCTCGAAACAGGGAAAATCCAGAAGAAGCGGTTTATCAAATCAACGGTCGGATAGTCACTAAAGAAGAGTGGGACTCTTTTTTTATTTAGTGGAGAGAAAGAAAAAACATGGAAAATCAAGGAGATAATGAAGAAGATTTCCACCAAGATAACCCACAAAACAACAAAGATCAGGTAAATAATGAAAATACTATCTCTACCCTTGTTTTTCCTATTTCTGATGTTCCCACACAAGGGATGGATCCTATGAAAAACATACCTCTCTCAACTCTGCCAAATTTTCATGGATTATCTACTGAGGATCTGGATGAGTTTCTATTTGAAATTGACATTTTGTGTAGAAGCTATGACTACACTACCACTGCACAAAAGCTTAAACTGTTTCTAGCTACATTGAACGATAATGCGCTAAGATGGTTTATGATCCTTGGAGGAGAAAACATTTCAACATGGGTACAAATGAGGAAGATTTTCCTAAACAAGTACCAAGACTACTGTTGAACAAGAGAACAAAGAGAGGAATTGTTCAAGATGTCTCAGAAGGAGGATGAGACCCTTGAAGATTTTGTGGAACGACTCCAGTATAATCTACAAAGGTCTGGACATCCAGATGTGAGTAAGGACATTCTGAAAACTATTTTGCTAAAAGGAGTTAGAGAAGATTGTTTAGATATGTTAAATATGCTTGGCAAGGGAGATATATCTAAGCAATCCTATGAGGACATTGTAGACCTCTATAAAAGATGTTCTCGAGGATCTACAAAGAATAGGTCAGCTACCAAGGATACCACTTTTTCAAGGGTACAAAAATCAGCCAATGGAGGAGCAATAAGAGAAAAAATAGGTAATCTGTTAGAAAATTTCAAAAAGGAGATGATTAACTCGTTTTCTTCACAAATGGACACTTTGTAGGTCAAGCAAAAACAAACAGAATTAGAGAAAGAATTGTGCATTTTCTATCCAAAATGTAGAAAGAAACATCCACCAAGGGAGTGCCCACTGAACAGTGTCCAGGTATGTCTTATTTGTGAATTAGATCATGCTACTGACCAATGTCCCTCTCTACCAGGAGTAAAAGCATCAATGAAGGCAACTAATGAGGAAGCAGAGGTTGTCTATCTAATAACACAAAGGAGACAATGGCAGCCAAGAGGTCAAGGTATGAACTCTCAATTCTCTCCTGCAACACTTAATTATTGGAACAATCAGCCACTATATGGCCAGACGAATGCCCCCTCTCTACATCAGATGCCACCCCCTTATCAAGATCCCAATGCATGGTTACCTATGCCCCATCAAAAGAATCAACATGGACAATGGAACCCATATTGGAGAGGCCCTCAACAACAACTCAATTATCAAAACCATCACCAACCGAACCTTTATCAATAGCAGTTCCAACCCAGTACCAGCAGCAACAACTACATTTACCTCCTAATGCCCCACCGAACAATCCTCCCTTACGACCTCAGATGCCTGTGCAACCTAACCCAAACCCAAATAATAAGGCCGTTCAGAACATATATATACACAATGTGCCAACCTTATCTATTACTCCTATGCCTTGTGATGAAATCAAATTAAGATTAGGGAGAATAGTCGAACCAATAATTGAAGATGATCCATCTTCATAATCAAACAAGGAATCAGGGGAAAGACCATCTGCTCATACAGAAGAAATTGACCAACTCAATATACAGTCAACAGACCCACCATTCCCTGAAAGACTAACAATTACCAGACCTATGGAATTACCATCTTTCAATCTCTTAGGAGAATTGCAAAATATGCACGTTAATATTCCACTATTGCAAGCAATAAGAGATGTCCCTATTTATTCCAAGATTGTAAGAGATCTGTGTATAAAAAGACCTGAATGAAAACCCAGGGACCCCCTCACAGTGCATGTAGTGGGGGATTTATCTGAACTGATGTTAGGCAAAACACCACCTATTAAATATGGTGACCCAGGAAACCCTATAGTCATTGTCAAAATTGGATAGACATCTATTCACCATGTGCTAGTCGACTTAGGGGCGGTAATTAACATCATGCCAATAGAAACTACACAATTTTTGCAACTCAGAACATAAGTCTGACCTACTCTTAATGTTCTAGAATTAATCGATCATTCTACCATCTTACCAGAAGGAGTAATTGATGATTTAGTCATTTTAGTGGATTCATGGGAGTATCCTGCTGATTTTGTCGTTTTGCAACCCAAAGCCCGTCTAGGGGGACACCCTATAATTTTGGGAAGACCATGGTTAGCTACAGTTGATGCTTTCATTGGTTGTAGATCTAATTCCATGACCATATTTGATGGTTATGACACAAAAAAACTGACCCTGTATCCTCATGCTACACCTAGTGTAGAACCTAAAAATTCTTTATGGATGGACACTAAGGATGAAAGTGCTCTGCCTGTGCTAACCATAGGAAAATCCTTGAGTTTCAAAGAAAATATAATAGGAAGAATTAATCAACTACTTTATCTATGACTCCTCTACTGTTACATGGAACATGCACCATTGATTGATTAGAGTCTTCGACCCCATCACCCAGGGAGAGATGAGCTTAGAAATGTCCTCAGAAACCACTGAAAAATCAAAATGATTTAGTTGTAACAACAAAAAATGTAACAACAAACGATGTAATAGAAGATGATGAAACAGAAACAACTGAATTATTTCCTAAAGTCATTTCTAAGAGCATCGTTGTAGAAATTGAACCTGGAAAAACCTTGAACATCAATCTCGATCTATCCACTGTTGAAACTAGTCGATTGATGAAATTAATGATTTAACATAAGGAAACATTTGTTTGGGATTACATGTATATGAAAGACATTTCCTCTGAGCTATTCACCCACCATATATACATTAAAGAAGAATGCCAACCCATTTTCCAACCCTAAAGGAGGATGAACCCAAACCTTGAAGAAATTGTTAAGGAGGAACTCCATAAACTTCTCAATGCTAATTTCATTTACCCTATATCAGACAGCGAGTGAGTCTCACTGTTGGTTATTGTTCTTAAAAAGAATGGAAAATGGAGAGTGTGTGTTGACTATAGAACCCTGAATAAAGCCACGTAGAAGGATCATTTTGCTCTGCCATTTATTGATCAGGTTCTAGACAGCCTAGTTGGGAATTTTTTTTTCTCTTTCTTAGATGAATTCAATGGCTATAACCAAATAAAAATTGCTCCACGGGACCAAGATAAAACCACCTTTACCAGCTCTTGGGGTACATTTGCCTACAAGGTTCTCCCAATTGGCTTGTGTAATGCACCAACCACTTTCCAGAGAGTTGTAATTGGTATTTTTTCTGATATGGTGAATGACTATATGGAGATATTCATGGATGAATTTACACCTTACGACATTGATTTCGATGAATCTTTGACTAATCTAGAAAAAGTTCTCAAAATATGTATACAGTCTCATCTTTCTTTAAGTACATAAAAGTGCCATATGATGATGAGCGAGCGTGTATTGCTGGGACACTTCATTTCTTATGCAGGAATTCACGTAGACCCAGCCAAAATCTAGGTAATTTTGGACATTCCAACTCCGTCAACTCAGAAAGAGGTAAGAAGTTTTTTAGGGCATGTTGGATACTATAGGAGATTCATTAAAAAAAATTCCAAACTTGCTTCCCCCTTGTTTTTTCTATTAACAAAAGATGTTGACTTTCATTGGACTGATAAATGTGAATTGTCTTTTACAGATCTGAAATAGAAATTGTCCACAACTCCCATTTTGAGAAGGCCCAATTGGGCTCTGTCGTTTCACATTTCTTCATACGCCTCAGATACTGCAATTGGTGCAGTACTGGGGCAATAGGAAGACAAAGATCCCTATGATATCTACTATATCAGCAAGAACATGGTTCTTGCTGAATTAAATTATATAGTTACTAAAAGAGAATTCTTAGCAGTAGTTTATGCAATCAATAAATTCATGCATTATGTCACTGGTTATCCTACTTTTATTCATACTGATCATACAACAAATAAATATCTGATGAATAAACCTATTACTAATGCCCGAGTAAAAATATGGTTGTTACTACAACAAGAATTTGACATCACCATAGTAGATAGACTAGGTGTTGTTCCAGAGTATGTACTTAAGGCTTAGAAGTACAGTGTCTAGGCATCCGAAAGTGGGTAAAAGGTGGGGAAGAGCGAAACGTCAACCTTCGGCAAGGGAAACTAGGGAAGATTTCTACGTTGGCGTTGTCTAGCTTCCAACTGTTACTAGATAGTTATGTCGTGTTCAATGGCTGCCCATGAACGTTCAAGTTCAACCCGGTTAGTAGTTGTTTTAAGAATAGTATCGAAAAGGTTTAAGGAAATGTGCGTTTGGTTTGATAACCCGGGTTCGATATTGGGTTGTGTTGGTACAGGGACAGTCATGGAGGAATAATAAAAGTAAGAAAAACTTCAGAGAGAGATTAAGTGTTGTCTCAATTTGGTCGTATAAAAGAGAATTTACGGCTTCATGAATAAAATAGGGATGCAAATCAAAGGCTCTTTCCTGTAACTATATTATATTTTAATAAAAGGTGTGAGGTGGGAGAAAAACATTTAGTTTTCTATGGTTTAAGGCTCCTATCAAGGGAGAATCTCACGTATAAACAAAAGAGGAAAACTGTAAGGAAATAACCGATGTAACAGAGAATATGTGTAGAATTCTAAAAATGTAGACTGGTCTTACACCCGCTGATAGCTGGTACAGAGGAAAAACAGTAAACAATTACAGAAAACCAAAATTCATTTGCTATAGTAGTGGTCTTACTAAATTATAATGAAGCACATGAGTTAAGAATATTAAATGAAATGAAATATGAGATACAAGAAAACAAACTTGTAACACAGTCGTGACGGAATTGAGAATCTTCAGATTTGCTTTGTATTAACTCTCAAATGTAAAAAACTCTGTTACAATTGACACAAAAAGTTCCAGCCCTGTTTATTTCTTTCAATGGTAAATTTATACGATTTTACAAATAATATAGAATCTCAATAGTCACAAAATTTTGGTTATGATAGGGAGGAGAGAAATCACTCCATTTCTCCTTCTCTGTCTTCACTTGGTGCCATACGTTTGTCGTCGCATGGGCTCGATACAGGTGACACATCTTTCAACCAGCTGAGATATTAGCCATGACAGTTCTGCTTGACAGCTGGCTTCAAAGAAGTAACATTCTCGAGCTAGTTGCTGCAGCCTATCTTCCATCTGTCCATCTATGATGTCGATGGCACATAATTGTGCGTTGGGTTTAATCATGTATTTATCTACTTGGACTATGTCCACCATAGTCATCTGAGAAATATCGGCCGAATCTCGTTCTTCTTTTTGCTTCAGATTAAGCGAGATCTTTTCCACATTCATTTGTATCAACGTCTTGACATTACCTCCACTATCAATGCGTAGCAGATTTTTGTCTATAGAACTAAAGGTCTCCTCTAAGGAATTGGTTATCTTTTGGGCTTGTTGCTTGCCTTCGACGATGTTATTCTCCCATTCCTTTAATAGAATGTTCCCTCTAGTTTTCTCTAAAATGGTGAACCTGGGAGTACTTTCCATACCCTATTGTTCATGGCTATCACAACCTCTTGGAAGGTGACTCGATCTGCTCCGGCTTCCCTTTCTCTGGTGGATAAGTTCTCTGAAACCTGGTTGACTAGCAAACAGTTGTCCTGGATCGCTTCTACCTTGTCGAGCAAATTTCGCTGTCCTGCAGAGACTCTGCTCCGAATCTCGATCGCCTGCGATTTGAACATCCCGAGGTTTATCATTCTATTCTCGGAAATCTCCACCCTAGTCTGTAGCTTCTCGATCAAATCCCTTTGCTGGCTCGCTTGCATTCAACCATCCCGGACCACCAGCTGTGCTTTCTCGAGCTTTGTTTTGAGCAGCTCTATCTTTCTTTTATCATCCAACCTGGCCTGCTCTATTCCCATGCTCATCTGGTCTTTAGCAGTCTCGGTTGTTGTGGCCAGTCTGGATTCAAGGGTCCTAATTAGGCGATTTTTTATTTTAAGTTGGTTCTTTAAGAGCCCGACTGAGAATTGATTCACCGAGGCATATGCTCCTAGTGTCCCTACTATTTCAGTGGCAAATTGCTCATTTTTCTTTCCCTTTCCATCAGTTATAATTTTATATTTCTTGGCAGTTCACTCTCCTTCCTAATAGAATTCCCTTTTTACTACTACCTTTCTCTTCTTATTGAAGAAAAAATCATTCGGAGGGAGCTCTTCTACCCTTATGGGCCTCAACTCTTCATTGATTATCCATCATGCATCGATATTTCCCTGTATTGACTACAAGGGGGTAACTGATGTGATAGGTTCTCCGATCTGCTTCGCTGATTTTCCTAGAGTAGCGACTGAACTCTACTTCTTCAGAGGGTTTGGAGTCTTTATCTTTGCTTCCAGACTCTGCTTCTTCAGAGGGTCTGGAGTCTTTATCTCTGCTTCCAGACTTTGCTTCTTCAGTGGGTCTGGAGTTTTTATCTTTGCTTCCGAACTCTTCATTTGCTCCTCCTCATCCTGGTGCTTTCCTTGATCAGGAGTCGCAACCTTAGATCCTTCGGCATCCTTCTGTTTCGCCTCCGAAGTACCCGAAACCTCGCCTCATAATACCACAGGAAGACAGCTACGTCGATGTTCCTGAAACTTCAGAACATCGGCTCTTTCCTTGGGTGCCAAGGTTTGTATCCGAGCTAGTATCTCGGCATATGACCTTGCGCATCGAAAAATGTCATCTGAGGGTGAATTCTCGTGCTTGAATCTCTTGAGCCTGCAATTGGCCAAATGATTTCTCATGACCCTCTACGGATCATGTTTATTGTATTCGATGGAGACCAAATTTAGGTCTTCCAAGGCTACGACCTTGGCTTTGGCATGCCCGAAATCTAATAAAGAATAAGAATTCAAATGAATAGGAAAAGACGGCCATACCTTCTTCGAGTACCCTTTAAGTTCTTTTCTTACACCGCCAATTATTGTTTGCCAGGCAACCTCGCGACAAGCCAGCTTGTCGAGAATGAACAATGGTAGTGCATGCGGGGGAATAGAAGCCCCGAAAACTCCGAGGTATGAAAATTCTGCTTCTACATACCATTCTTCTATGATGCTAAGATTTGTTACTATGTTGTCCAAGATCCGCGGTGGTGGGTGACCAAAAATGGAAACATGCAAGGGCACCATCACCTAGTTAAAAATTTCATAAACAAAATTTTCCGCTTTGTTTTCCCATAATTTTGCATGATATACATGTATGGGTTTGTCTTCGGCTGGAGTCCAACTCCTGCTCATTAATGGAAATGGTGTCATAGAACAAATTGCGTCCATAATGTATGCAGACATGAAGAATGAAGACGCCTTCCCATTCTCTTTCTACGCCCGATACTCTGTGACTCGACTGGTCAAGCTATCGGAAAGCATCTTTGCCCAGTCAAAGGAACTGAATTCGGTGACCCGAAACATTAGAGGTACCCACGAAAGGAAAAAATGTGAGGTGTCCTCTTTCCCATATAACCTGCATGTCATCATGGCTACATATTTGTACTGCGGTTCTAAAGAAGTGATTGAATATATGCCGTGGTTATTAGCTATGAACTTTGCGGTGTTTGAAACCCAATCCTTTATTAAACTAAACATGATTTTATCATACTATACGCATTCCTTCTCCTTGAACTCTTCCAAGAATTCAGCGCCATATGTGTGGTCAGACGTCGTGGGCAGCTTATACATGGTTTGCAGATGTTCTGGCTTGAAAGTTCTGACGGTGACTCTCTGTTCATTCATGATAGTCCTGGTCAGTATGTCCACATGGTCCAATTCCCATCGAACCATGTCATAATATGGAAGCAACCGTGGCCTAGCTACTACTCTTTGCATTCTAGATTGGATGACTATTTTGTATTTGGTGGTTACATCATCTTTTTCGTTGTCGCTGGAGTCGTCGGAATAGTCCACCAACTCTGCCTGTAGAACATCCAAAACAAATGATCAATTTAGGACTGAATCGATACTTTGAGGTGAAGTATCAGAGACATTGTCTGAGCCTTGCCTCGAAACCTCAACATTTTCCTTTGATGCTTTTCACGTAGCCATGGTTGGAGATTGCATTTTAGCTCTTCTGCGATAGAAATGCGTATACAGACAGAAGTTAGCTACTCAAATATAATGTGCTCTACATAATATGAAATGCATTTGTTATAATGAACCACTGCTCTTATATATATTTGAAAACTCAATACCTTTTAGAACAAGTCTGTCAAATCATATTTAGAAATAAATTTTGCCGTAAAAATCCGATCTTATATTCATCGATTTACCCTATTTCCTCATTAATGCCATAAATTTTGGCGTTTTAAAACGTCGGTGGAGTATGAAAGACTAAGGCTACCTCATAAATCGTGCAGACATCAAAACGCAGGATATGTATTGATTTAGCTTAATTAATCTGGTTTCGCCAACGTTAATCAATATTTCGGTACTCGTTATATCGGGGATTTTATTTTAACACTTTGAATTTCTAACATCCGAGACTGCGAAGTTCGATTTTGGTTAATAAAAAGATAATTGTGATTTGGGGCTTGATTAATTTTATAATTATTATATTCGCCATATCGCGACTCGGAGCTTCAAAGATCAAGTTTCTGGGAGATTTACATGCCGAGCTGCGAAACCGCGAGATCGTGATAACATGAATTAATTAAAAGGGAAGATAATCTTGGATTAAGTGATTAATTAATCACATTATAACCGCATCCTGATTTCATGAGTCGGGGTTTAGACGGTGTAACTTTCGAAAAGGACAACGCCGAGTGTCAAAATGTCGAGAAAATCTATTACCACGGTTAGCTTTTTCCTTTAACCTTGACATGGGTTATTCAAATAAGGACCTCGTGTTCTCAGCTATCAGGGCTATGACAATAAAAATTTTGGTTTGGCGAACGCCGAGGCGCGAAACTCTGACGAGGCTTAATCATAGGTTAGGGAAAACTTTACCCTCGTTACTGTCTTGAGTGAAAAATTAAAACGACTTCGTTGTTTCGTGGCTCGGGACGTGTGAACTACCTAACTTATACTACTCGACCTACGAGCTCCCGAAGTAGAACAAAAGAGGAAACATTTTTACGAAAGGTAAGACTCGTTTAGAGAGTATAATAATCATCGTTGCTTGCATGATAAAGTTTCAGAGATCTCGATATCTCAGAGGGAAAAATGAAAACCATCTTTAGATTTCAAATGTTAAGAATGAAGTTTGTGACAGGCTAGAAAAGCAAGGGAAGCTCCAACATAGGCTCGAACTAGGGTTCCCTCCTTCCTATGAGGTGGGAAGAACAGTAGACCACGTGCCAATATTGGGTAAATGGAGTCAAAAGCTCAATCAGGCGAAAAGGTTCACGAGAATAGGGTATCGAAAGGGGAAAGAGACTTCATTATTTACCTTGAAAAGATTTTTCAAAATCAGATACTCTTTTTAATCATAGCTGTAGTGCCTTTCACAAATTTCCCTTTCTCGCTACTAAATTCAGGTGTGTTTTAAGACAATCAAAACAGTCCAGGGAGACCCAACAGATCTTGCAGTTATCGGCTTGCATCAAAAGAATAAGATTATATGTTTTTAATTGGGGAGTCTCATCTGAATTTGGGATGTGGATCAGGTTTTAAAAAGAATTGGTTACCAGAGTAGAGTGATATTCATGTATAACAGCCTTACAGATATCTCGGACATTGCTTCACTGCCAGCGAGCCTGTTCAGTACCCCGGTGAAATTATCTGGCCCCTTTTTACTAAATTTCCTTTCACCACTTCGAAATATATTTATGCATTTAAATGATGAGACGAGGGCAATCATTGCTGAATTTCCTTTCATCATCTCTCGGACTAGGTGGGGGCAATCATTTCTGAATTTCCTTTCACCACCTGTCTTATAATTTGCTTTTTAGAGCGCAAAAATGGGGGCAATCAGTTTGTATCAGGGATGATATCTATGTAATATTTTGCATTATAGGTCTGTCAACTTACTTTGATT
>CBVK0101292859.1:0-12068 GCA_900067695.1 Picea abies | reverse complement strand
TCTCCCTAGGGCTACGTCCATAGAACTGTGCTTTATAATATATTAGGTGAAAGCTTACAGTTCTATCTGTGCTCTTATCTTGCAGATCTCTCCCCTTCTCTCTTTACTCTATATCCTTTCCCTGTGCACCCAGCTGTAGGGTTGATCTTCCCACCCAATTGAAGATCTTACAACACATACTTCTCTCACCACACAATACTCCTCTCTCAGCAATAACAACAATCATTCATTATTACATAATAAAATTATCGATGATGACATGATACCATGTCCTATTGACCTTTATTTATACATTACAATAGCTCACTAATAGGCTTAGGCCAAATCCTAGGTGTCTAAAACCCTAGATACCAAAACTCTAGGTGTCTAAAAACCTAAGTCAACTCGATCCACGTTTTCAGGGCTTCGCGAACCTGTCTTTCCTTCATTCCCGCGAGGTTCTCCAAAACATCTATCGGTGGCTTTTTATGCTTGTTGAGTTGTCCATGATCCATCTTCATTGCCAATATGTCTTCCTTGGTCTCCTCATCCAACATCTTGCTTTCTCTTACTTCTCTTTGTCTTTTCTGCTCTTTTGCTCACTTCGACCCAGTATCAGTCACTTTGTCTTCCACGTAGTTCACATTTCATATTTTCTTATGTAATATTCTCTTACTACCATAAACAAGGGCCAAAAATACTAATTGGTGGTCTATGAGGTGATAGCATTGGGTTTACCATGCACCCCTCCTAGTATAGCTAAAGAAATAATGTGAGATAATTTGTAAGGGGAAGTTGAGATAGAAGGGGGAGGTACTCCAACCTACTGGGGCACACTGGATTCACACATGGTATTTTCAACCTCTCCTTTTGTTTCTCCTCGTAGTTGTTCTATTATTGTTTTTTATTATGATCCAGAATGGATCATTATATAATTTTTGATCTATATTGGTACTTTCGGGGTGGAAAAATTGGAAGAATTTACTTGTAGGGATCATTTTAGTGGTAGGTACTAATGATGAAATTTGGGGTTTGATACCTTCCAGATCCATTTTGAGGCATAAAATGGAACTTGTTGGAGTTAAAAAATTTTGAGAATCACCTTTGGACCCTTGACTCTATTCTAGACATAAATACCTTTCCAATGGTGTGAAAATCACCTCAATCAGAGATCATACGCAGAAATTATGCCTCCCACAAGTTGACCTACCTTATTGACCACCATGATACCAAGTGTATGTCATGTTGTCCCTAATTAATCACACATTTGGAGCTATCCACATGTGTTTTTTCATGAAGATTCCATAAGATCCAAAATCTAACACTAATTGAGGGTTGATGCATGCAAAAACCCTAACCCTAAATGCCTATTAGGCTATGTTAAATATGAGGCCGCTAAGAGGAGAAATAGTTCCATTCTTTAGCATTGTACTTGTTCTATAGTTGAGTAGAACATCTAGGAGTGGGATTTGAGATCATAACAGAGGAGGAATAATATTATATAGTATCCGTTAATGACACAATGTCAAAGGTAACTCCATAGTGAGAGAGAAAAACATAGGCCTCAACTTCTAGCTAGAGTTTCTCCCATTTCAAGTTTTCTAGGATATATCTTGTGTTCCTTTGTGTGGATGGTGTGTTTATTTTATTAATATTTCATTTTCATATTTTCGTTGTTTCCATAAGGTTGAGCATTAATCTAGTGACAATAAATATGAGATCTAAGGCAACAAACTTGCATAATAAATATTTTTAGAATAATACAATATTTTTCGTGACAAGATGTCCCAGTGAAATATCCATGTAAATTTATACAGCATATTTCTATTAGAGCAATTTTCTTTGGGGTATTTGTGGGAATTTGCAGAATCCAGGAATTGGTTTAAGTATGAAGTTGTAGAAACCTATCCATTGAGGATGATTCCAATCATAACAACCCTTGAGATGAAGCATAAGAGATATGTTCAAGGATAGAAGAGAAATTCGTTGATATCTCTCGCGATATGGCCCTCCTCATGGAAGTTCTAGAAAACAATTTTAGACCTTTCAAGGAGGTTGATGGTTCTAACTCTAAAGTTGAATTGAATGAGAAGTCGAGAGATAGTGAGGATCCATAAAAGGAATTGAAAAAAGATCCAGAGAAAGAGAAACCAAGTTCCATTGACATCACTCTTTCAAAACCTCTCCTAAAAATGGAATAGAAAGTGGACATGAATCCTTATCAAGGTGATACTAATGTTGTGAAGTTGAATAATTGGTTGCAACAATTAGAAGTGTATTTTAGTGTCCATAATATATATGAAGAGAATAGGTTTAATTTTCCCAACTGAAACTAGAGGGTCATGCACTAACCTGGTGGGAAATCCATATGGATACACCTAGATTGGAGGGTGATCCATTAGTAACTAAATGGGAGGCATTCAAAACCCTTATCAAGTATTTGTTTTACACTATTGGGTATGTAGAGTACTAATGGATCCATTGGCATCACTTCAGGTAGAGGTAGGGGCAGAGTGTACAAGAGTACACCATTGAGTTCAAGAAGATGGTGATCATGTTGGGTATCTCTCCCAAGAACCCAAACATACTCCTTAAGTATTTGGGAGGTCTACATAGTGATTTGAAAAAATAAGTGATTATATTTGAACTAAGGGACATTGATGAGGCATGTATTCATGTATTGATGAGGCATTGATGAGGGACATAAGAAAATGAAACCAAGTGGTTCTAAATAGAAAGATCACCAAGATGCTTCCAAGGAGTGGAAGAAGACGTGAAAAGGAAAAGACAAGAAAATGATAGTCATTGCACATCAATGAAAGGATCCAAAAAAACATTGTAACCATTATAATATCGATGATCACACTAAAGATAAGTGTTGGAAGCTACAGATTGTGTTGAATCCAAATAATTGTAAGAAGTATTCCAAGAAAAAAACCTACTAGGCATCGATTCGGGAAACCAGGTAGAGAGAAACACGGATGTGGATGAGAAGATTGTTTACAATTCACTGAAAAAGGAGGTGAATATAAGTATACCTCACCATAAGGAAGAGAATGAGATGATTGAACTCTTCCACATTAATATCCAGTTCAAAAATACCAATTTAGATGCTCTATTCAAATCTAGTTCATAGGTCAACCTCATAGAAGATGATTTGGTCAGCAAGTTTGGGTTGGAGGTTCATGACCATTCGAGTCCATATCGATTGAGATGGGTGAATAAGGATGTAGAGATCAAAGTAACTAAATAGATTAAGATCAAGTTTTTCTTAAGTGCATATTTTATTGATGAAGTGGATTTATATGTAGTACCTCTTGACATGGGTGGTGTAGTGTTTGGAAGCCCCTATATGCATACAAGGGATGCAATTTTCACGTGGAGAGTAAATAAATACCAACTAATCAAGGATGGTAAGTATTACATCATCATAACACACAAAGGTAAATCAAATATCTCTCTGGTAAGTGTTATCAGCAAAATCCATATATTGAGATGAATCCCACATATCCAACAACAAAATTAGTTACAACCTGTTTGATAGCTTGGCACAAGGCAAAGACTGCTCACACCTTGTATGGTCATTTTTATAAGGCGATGAAAAGGGGAAGAAGGAGAGGTGAGAGACTTGTGTAAAATCCCTCTTAGGACCACCCGACCTGGGTATTGTCCTCCCTCATCTCCCTGGGTGGCTGAAAAGGCATGGGGTGAAATTTTGTGGACAGGGGGGTGAAAATGAGATTGTTGGTTTTTGGACCAAAAAAATAATAAAAGAGCACAACAAGTTGTTTTCTCCCTTATGACCTTGGGAAAATGTTCTAAATTGGTTCCCGGGGTAAACTAGGGTCCAAAACAATTACCTGATGAATGGCTTATGAAAAATTACTAAAATCTAAGAGTAAAAAAGTCTTTGGAAATATGCAACCATTCCATTTAATATGGTTGTAAGTTATGAAAAAAAATCTATTTGGGACTTGTAATACATGAAAACAAGCCCAAAATTGTCATCTTGGGAATCTTAAAGGGTGAAAAATGGGATCTAAAAATGAAACTCTAGCCCTTCAATAGGCTGCTATAGCTATGGAAAATGATGTAATTGGATACAAAATAAATTTGACCAGGATGTTGGGTGGACCGAAGAAAGCTTTAAGACTTTAATCATGTATTAATTATATATTTTAAACTAGTTAATCACATACAAGGCTACGATGCAGTTATGAAGTTCCTCCTGATCATTCTCACAACTATTCCACCTAGTATAAAATGAGTGACATCGCATACACCACTTGATTCGAATGATGAGTTCCCCATGTAATTAAGAGAAGGAGGGGTTATCCCCTTCTTGTCACTAGCACTTTTGGGCTCTTAAAGTTACTTGTATAGAATAAGGATACCTGCACAAAGGAAGAGGCTTAATACCCCATGGATGGAGTTTAGTTGAGATTACCCAAGTAGAGTAGTAATCCAATACAAGCTAAGTTATTAAATGTTATGAACCTTGATATGTACCAACAAGACCAATTCAGAACAAAAGAGATCACTTGGCCGATACAAGAAAGACAAATTCCAAGGGGAACTTGATGAGGATTATGTGGCTTTGACTCTTAATGTTCTAGAAATTGAAATTTTTAAAATGAAAAGACCAAGCCATCCATGTGATGAGATCATGCCTTTATTTCATAATCATGTCTATTGGTCAATGTTACCCCCTCTCACCTAGGATTAAATAGACGATATCATGTCTCATGGCCCACAATGAAGACAATGATCTCAATGACGATGATGATCAATGTTCTCCACATATTACAACCCCTTAGATGCCTCCCTCCTCATTCAACACAATTTATCACACTTGAGAAAAATGGTTCCTCATATTATGGTGGTGTAGCACATTGTGACGTACACCAGTCATTGTTTCATATCAAATGTCATATTTAATGCATTAGCAATTTAAGTGAGGATCATGGGTTGAATTTAGATAATGAATAATAATATTGGAAGTTGTGATTATTGCCTTATTTCAACTTGGTGGCCATCATTTGTGTCATAGTGTAGTGTTGTAACTCTTGAGGAATAAGGGTAATACTAGGAGGCTTTGATAGGGGAAACATACCACTCCCCCCCATACTTAACACTTTCCATCTTGGGGCCTTTCACAGTGTTCTAAACTTTGATAATGTTTGTTACATGTACACCAAAAAGGCTTGTGGTTCATTCTCCTATGAGAATAAGGGATAGAATGTCGAGGTTGATGCAGTTGCTAGAAAAATGAATAACAAAAAAAAAATGTTATAAAGAAAAAATAAAATATTGGATTATAAATGACCAAGTTAAAAGACAAAAGTAAGCTTGATCTCTACCCCCTCACTATGAGATAATCACCCCTAGTCCTAATACATTGAATGCATATCAATTAAAAGGACTTAATCCCAGTAAGAAAAGAAAAGAAATAATAAAGCGCTTGAAACCTGAAAAAGGGACTTGCAATGCATTAAAAGACTATCAAAATGAAAGAAAAGGGGTTTGGAATACACACACTTCCAAGGAAAGGGTATCTCGAGAAACAAGCACTCCCTCAACAAAGGCGCTCATGAAAATGGACCAAGCAAGGTACCTTGCATGTTAATGAATACATCACCATGAAGTAACCCCAAATTGTTTTTGTAAGGTACCAAGAGTAATATAATATGAAAAAACAACAACATTCAACAAATACGAATGGAATAGTAGAATATAATGAGAATAGAAATGCCACCAATAATACTTTTATTGAAAGAAATTAATGTTCACTTGCCTCTTTGAGGGGTAAACCTCCAAAATAACAATTCTCTATTACAAGAAATATCCATACAAAGCTTTTGCATGCCTCCTACTCTTATTTATACTAATTCTATCTTCTAAAGAACATTCTAGAGGGAGATATTTCTAGAAGCAAAACCTTCTATTAGGTCTTCTTACATTAACTTGTTCATATTTATTAAATAGGCCTTATTAACTAATGCCAACATTTATTACATGGAAAATATATTATTCTATCTATGTGAGGGGTTAGGGAGGTTAGGTCCCTAATAGAATCTTAAGACTCCCTTCGCAAGACCTGAGTTAAAAACAAGATTTAAGGGGAATCTAAAATTAAATAACGTGTTGAAATATGAAGAGATATATAAAAATAAAGAATGTTTTTCATGCAAATGAGGGTTAAATACCAAATTGTTGAGAGGCCAAGGAGGTACATGAATGGATTTTTTTATTTGTACACCTCACAAGATTACCCAAATTTGATGAACTACTCATACTCTTCAAAATTCATGTAGAATTTTAGTTGTGGGGGGGGGCAGGGCATTAAATTGTATTATAACATAAAAATTTAATTGGAGTTGTTGTTCACGCTGCTACATGAGCTTCTGCTAGAAGGGCATGTGAGGAAAAAGGAAAACCTTGAGCAATGATTGCATAAGTATGTTTTTTCTTGTAGGAAAACTAGCAACCATTGTCTTTCCATCTATGATAAGAATAAATGTAGAGCCCACAACAACATCACATTTGAATACATTTCTTGTTTCATAATCTTGGATCCTATTAGCTTGTTCCATAGATAATAAATGGGCACACATAAATCCATAACACTAATCATGATGATTGTTAGAACAAAATCACCCTTAGGGCATTGACTGCATCAACTTTGAGTGAGAGAGCCTCGAGCCCAGTTGAATCCATTTTAGGTACATTGTGAATACACACTTTGAAATAACACCCTACAATTGATAAAATCCAAAATTGGATAAAAATACCATTATTATCGCTATCTCAAAGCCTTGTGGTTGTGCCAGAATGAAATCCAGTGACTGCTTTATTTCCTTATAGTAAAAGCACAAGTGCAAAGCCATCAACAATATTATATTTAAAGACACTTATTATTGCATCATTGTGGATCTTCTTATCATGTTACAGAGCCAATAAAAGGGCACATAAAAAGGTAGGACACTAACCATGGTGATTTTTAGGACTAAGGCATCCCCGAAGCATTGATTTCATCCTTGTTATTGTGCTAGAAAGAAAGGTAGCAACCACTAACTTTCCATCTAGCACAAGCATAAGTGCATTGTTGGTGACAACATCAGAACACTAACCTTGGTTGGGGTGAAATCACCTCCTTGCTTTGTCTAGAGACCAACAAGCATGGCTTATCATTCATGGGAATAAGAAGTAGGGCTAGGGAAAATCATGTTCAAATCGCTACATGGGCTTGTGCTAAAAGGACATGTGAAGACAAAATAACCATGAGTAGTGGCACATACTTGTTCTTGTTCCTAAAGGAAAGTTAGCAACTACTAGCTTTCCATCTATGACAAAAAAAAAATGTAGAGCCCACAACAAAATTAGATTTGAATATATTTCTTGTTTCATAATTGTGGATCTAAGTTAGCTTGTTCCAAAGCCAATACAAGCTTGAAACTCATCTTGAAACCCAACATTCAACACTTAAACCCCCCTCTTGAAAAAGAGACTTTTATTCAAGGCTTAAGATCAAGAAATTGTTGTAGAATGGTAGTCGGCTCCCAGGTGGCATATTCTGGTGGAGTATCCTTCCATTGAACTAAAACTTCCTTGATGGTGCGTCGATGAAGACGACGGTCTCACTGGTCCAATACAACTTATGGTTGAAACCAAATGGAAACTTATTCATCCAACTCTAGTATACTGTTTTGGGTGTGGCACTTGGTGCCAATCACTTTCTTTAGGCATGAGACATGAAAAAAAATATGTATCTTGGAGTGAATGTGAAAGGATAATTGATCTGCCAATGGTACCACATGTTTGAGAATAGTATAAGGACCATAAAATTTGGGGGCAATTTTCTGACACAGTTGGTATTTTAGTGAAGTATGATTGTATGGTTGTAGACAGAGAAACACATGGTCCCCTTCAGTAAATTGATGTTTGGAATGTCCCTGATCTGCATGTTGCTTCATGTGGTTCTAATACATGAACAAATTTTCTTTGAGAGTATGGAGAATGGTCATATGAATTGTAATACTTCGGTCAACCTCATGAACCTTTAAGACACCCAAAATGTATGGAAGAATCGATGGTGGCTTATGTCTATAAACTGCTTCAAAGGGAGTCATGCAAATGGAAATATGGTAAGAGGTGTTGTACCACCATTCAATGAGGGGTTACCATTGAACCCACTGATGTTGTCTGTTGAACACAAAACACCTCAAATATGTTTCCAAACTTTTTTTCACTTATTCCATTTGGCCATCAGTCTTGGGATGATAGGTTGTGCTGAGATGCAATTGGGTTCCCTGGAGCCTGAATAATTCTTGCGAGAAATTGTTGGAAAACATTAGATATTAATCAGAAACAATATAATGAGTCATTCCATGGAGTTTGAAGATATTATCCATAAAAATTTGATCCACCATGGATGTTGTGAAAGGATGTTGAAGAGCACATAAATGAGCATATTTGGAAAGAGGATCGACTACCACCATGCTAACTAGCACATCTCCTAATTTGGGTAAGCCAACAATGAAATCCATAGAAATATATGTCCAAATAGTAGGTGGAAGTGGACGTGGTTGGAGTGTGCCTAGAGGTTCGACAATATCTCCTTATTTCATTAACGAGTATCACATTTGGCTACAAAGGTGTGCATGTATTGTTTCATAATGTATGTTGAAACATTTATTTTTTCTAAGATTTGGACTTAAATAAGTTTAATTCTCATTAAATAAAGACAAACATGCACTTGTATACCACCATGGATGAGGCCTTCTGTTGGATACAACGATCCTAAGTTCTTAAAATTTATGGAGTCGCCCACTAGTTAAAGGGTCAAATCATTAAAAACATTCTTCAAAATATCGAGTTTTGGGGTTTCACAGACCTAACAGTGCAACATATAAAGAGTCCCAATGTCCCGACATGCAAAGTCGTGAAACTACGATAAGTTTTAAGTCATGTTAATTAAGGCGGTAAAAGTGATTAGTACTAATTAATCACATCACGACTTCGTGATTTGAGAATTTTGTCCCAAATGAAAACTTAAAATCTCAACACACAAAGTCACGAAACCTTTATTAATCATGATTAATTAAAAAGTTAAACATGATTAATATTACTTAATCAATCACAATTTCACGATCCAGGGGTCCTTAAATCAAACTGAGTCAAAGATAGTAAATCTTTTCGCATTTCGGAAATCGGGGGTTTACCATTCATTACATTCAAAAAACCCTGAAACCCGAAGTCCCAAAAGCTTTGAGTTCTTAAGCATTATTAATTTAACTTTTAAATGAAAATTAACAATGTAAATTGATATTTTGCACATTTGCGTTTCGGGATATTTCAATGTTGTTACATCCAAAACTCTAAGTCGCGAAATGCCAAAATTTGGTAATATTTATTACGAATCAATGGAAATATTTCCTAGCATAAGGTGTGTATCTCCAGATGTACCCTCCTCATTAACACAAATAAATTCATCAAATGTAGAAACATGCTCGAATGAATGCAAACTAAGAGAAAATAAATTTTTTTATTTCAAATTCCAGTCTTACTTTAAGAAAAGTAGTAAGTTTAACTAAAGAAAAGCTTATGCATTCTCCTCTGTAAGAGGTATTTGCATTTTATTACAGGCATCATGGAACCCAGGAAAACGTTGAAGAAGAATGATGAGGTCGGTGAAGGCTCAAATCTGAACACAGACGTCTTGTCTGATACCACACCACATGATGTAGATTCAATTAGGTCATGGATGCAGATTTTTGAAATCTTGGAGAACGAAGTCATAAATTGCCCAATGATTTTGGATATGAAACGACTGACAAGACCGTAACTAAACTCATATTTATATCCGAGTCTGAACTTCATAAAATAGCTACACGGTCAAAGCTCATGCCATACAATGACATGATAAGCTGGTCTCTAGAGAACAAGGATGTACATACCAGGAGCATCATAAATCACCAAAAGGTTGGTGTTGGCTCTTTCAGGCCGAAACACATCCAAGTAATGTAAATGCTATCCCCTGATCCTAAATATTTTATAATTTTGCATTCATAGTAGAGTTTCAACGAAAATAATGTGTAGAATGTGACTGAACCTACCTAGATATAGTTAAAACATGGTGGTGAATTCGAACAAAATTCAGAGTTGATTCTCATGGTTTTTATTCCACTGCATCATTAAATGAATATATGGTCTATGTTTCCATGATGCTATGTATAATATTTGGAAGGAAAATCCCTACTCATTTTCCGTTGGAATGGGTATCAATCATGCATGAGGTAGTTGAGGGTTTCACTTTTGATTGGGCTAAGATTCTATCAAAAAACCTAACCAAATAAATTACTGAGTATCAAATGGCAAAGTCAGAAGGCCAACCTGCACATTTTTATATGTCTGTGTATTTCATGGATGCCATCTGTTAAATGACTCCATTTCCATTAATGAATTGGAGTTGGAACCCAACCTGTGCAGAACCTATCCATTTTAATCATTCTAAACTATGGGAGGAGAAGGTCAAAGATTTATTTTATTAAATATGTCATAATGTAGTGATCTCCGTTCATAAAAAAAAATATTTTTATTCACCCCCTTGGATTTCAGAGCAAATTGTGGGAAACCTTAAAACAATTGCATATTTTTTTATTGAAGGAAATTTCTCTTATATCAGGGTTTTCAAATGCTCAATTTCCCCTCATGCTCTACCAAAGTTTCTTCCTGACAGACTGGTGTGTAGAGAAGTGTCTTACCAAACGGTAATAGGAGGCATTGGCAAAGAGCTAAAAGAAGCTCAGAAGAAATTTTGGCCAACGTTCCCTTTACAGGTTGGAAGGTTTTCATTGCCGAATTTTGGCCATTCCAAGGTAGAGGTTGCAGCTTTAGAGGATCTCAAACTGGTAGACATCAAATTCAGAAAGCATGATCCATATCAAATTGTGGGGAATCACCTAGCTCAATGCAATATGAAAACATATGAGCATGAAGACTCCCCCTATGAAGATATATTCAAGTGAATCAGAGATTATGAGGAGGTACTAGACAGAGTCCAAACATTATCCCCTAACCAACAGGCTAGTTTTTTCACTTTACAAAGACACAGACGAAGTGGGTTGCCAAAGATAATACAAGGAGAATCGATAATCACTCCTCCAAAACAAGGATCTATACCTACGGGTTTTGAACCAAAGTCTTTGGGTAAACATACTACCGAGGAATCCCCAAATAATCTCGAAGTGTCTTCACAAGGATTAGAAACCTCGCAGGCAGAACATCTAGAGTCCCAGACAGAGGTTCAATCTGAGACACTTCTAAAACAAAATCAAGTGATACTCCCTTTATCACCAGCTACTCCTGTTGATACTTCCATAACAACAGAAGGAACACAATTCACTAAGGTAGGCAGTCCTATTACAACATTAACCCATTTACAGTCAAGTTTCAGGACTCCCAGTCTCGAAGTTATATATGCAAGTGATCTTGCCCCGATCCCGCTTAAAGAGATGCTTCCTTCAAAAAAATTCTTTAGCACAAAAAGGAGGGCCATAGTCAAAAGAGAATCGCAGCAAAAAGAGGGGATACTAACCAAAAGGCAAAGGATGATATTTGATGGGCAGGGCTTGGAAGATTCAGAGCTTGCCAAGGAGATGGTTGGGTCACTAAGTTCCTTTTCTATGGAAAATCAGTGGTCGATCAACAAGATGGAATAACAATTGAGACAGAGGAATCTATTGACAGGTCAATTATAAAGGCAAAGGATGATATTTGATGGGCAGGGCTTGGAAGATTCAGAGCTTGCCAAGGAGATGGTTGGGTCACTAAGTTCCTTTTCTATGGAAAATCAGTGGTCGATCAACAAGATGGAATAACAATTGAGACAGAGGAATCTATTGACAGGTCAATTATAGAGTCAGATAATGGCTGTAGAAAAGAACGTGAGAAATGAGGTCAACAAATAACTCAAAGAGGTTATGGCCAACAATAGACAAGAAATCCAACAACTCAAGTCTAGTCTTGACGAGATACATAAGAAGATGCAAGTGAGAGAAAGATAGACTATTCAACAAGATGAGTTGATA
>CBVK0101292773.1:0-17024 GCA_900067695.1 Picea abies | reverse complement strand
ACTCATCTAAGAAGATGTATCATGCCCTAACAAACATCTTCTCAGTCAGAAAGATTGGACAAGTAATGAGTCTAAAGAATGAGCTTTGTGACATGAAGATGAATGATGATGACAACATAACATCATACTTTGTGAGGATCTCTCAATTAAGAGATCAACGAAAAGCTATTGAAGATATCATCTCAGAGAAGGAACTCGTAAATATAGTACTCAACGGTCCTCCCAAGACATGGGATGCATTTTTCACAATACTGAACATAAGGAAGGAGTATCCTACATTTGGATAAATTTGGACTTGTTGTGCACAAGAAGAATCAAGGATTAGTGCAAAAGAGAAACCTCAAAAGATATGCGATGATCAAGCCTTCACAACAAGATTCAAGAATTTCGGGAACAAAAGGAAGTTTGGTTCAAGGAAGAAGCCAAATCAAGAGAATGATATGTCAGAAATACAATGCTTCAATTGTCGAAAGTATGGTCACTACAAGAATCATTGTCCCGATCTGAAGAAAAGTAAGGAGACACACGAAGCATCAGTTGTCAAAGAAAAGGAAACTTCAAAGAATATTAAGTAGGATGAAACAAACTTATTCTTCTAAGACAAGGTAAACACCAGTCTTCATAGTTCTTGTACATTCTATGTTTTCTATACATATCTTGTATATCTATTTCTTAGAAGATAATATGTTCAAAAAGGAACTATACTTATGGAAGAACAACAAGATAAGGATTTCTACAAGTCAGACAATACACATGAAAGGATAAAGTACATCAACAACCCCTGGTAACAATTCATGTGGAATTTATTATCAAAATCATCTTGAAGAAACCTAGAAGAAGTAAAGACAAAAAGAAGTCAACAATCAAGAGGAAATTGGAAAAAGATTTGTGACGCTTTGCAGAAGGAATTAAAGATGCAGACGGAAGCATGGAATCTCCTAGATGGAGGGAGATGATTCTATTATCCAAAGATGAACATGCATTCATGCATGAATCAAGGATTGGGAGGGAGCTAATACTAAATTATTTGATCCATTGAAGATGATGAAGTATCTATGCATGGAAGCAACCATGAAAAGAAGCACATGTTTAGTGTGGCTTCAGAAGAAGTCTTTTTCAAAAAGAAGCCTTAAAGTAATCCCTAGTTTTCCATCCACATCCATGATCCTATGATGAAATAAAGAAGTTGGAATCTTCAGAGCATGGAATCTATAGAAAACTCCATGAACTCAAGAGATAAGGAGAAACATGAGGAAGAACATGAATATTCCAAGAGAGAAAGAAAAGACAGAAAAACCAGTCAGTGTATCGAGAATCACAAGACTACCAACGTGATATGAACTCACTAAAAGCATTCAAGCAGAGGAACTGAAAGTTGTGATGAAGAATAATGTATGCAAGACTTATGAATGGAATCATTGTGAGATCCAGAACTAGAGGTTATCCTAGATGGAGGGAGAGGACTATGATGATTGTTTGTTCTAAGTAAACTAGACATACCTCTACATGAACCATTATATCGTCCACAATATCCATGGGTTGGAGTTTACATCAGATGAATGAAAAGACTATTCTCCATAATAATTGAACAAAGAGCGTATAGAGAGCAACCTCAGGGATTTGAGGTATACCAGAAAGAGACCCTTGTATGCAGATGAAAGAAGACAACTTGGTAGGGAACCTCCAATTCACAACAAAAGCGTGGTGAAAACTTTCTATATTATATCAGAATGATTGCTCATAACTCCATAATGATGGATTTTCAATCCATGACAAATATCTCATGATGAAAAAAGAATTTCCACATGGATATGTTCCAGTTTGAGGCTTTCCATGATTCTATGAGCTAGCAGAAAACAAAATAGTTGAATTCAACTATGATATACTGAAATGATCAAAGTTATATGAATCCTTCAGAGAAAAGTAGCATTACAAAAATACCGAAGTACATTGATATCAAGCATTAAATTATCTATGATGAAGTCCAGAAAAGAGAAGTGGTTCTCCAATATATATCTCAATAGATGAGCAGAGAAGTAGACATTTTGGTAAAGCCTCTATCCAATATTAAAGAGTTTTCATACTCAAGTTGGATCTCATGGAGACAACTTCCTTATTGAAAGAGGAAGAGATGACTCCTAGGTTGGGAGGGAGCACTGATGTGTTATTTACTTATAGAAAGTAATTTTTTAGTTTGAAAAATGGTCTAGGATGAGCATTTCCTTTCCATTTTGGAAAGTGGTTTGATATTTCTAATGGACAGGCACTTTCTAGTTCGAAAAATGGTCCAGATCGAATGATCATTTTTGTAATGAAAATGGTTCGATGAATTGTTGATGTACCATAGACATCGATTTACCATTGTGGTTAACATGGGTAATGGTCTAGGACAATCTCTCTTCTTGACGATCACTTTTATTAGTGGTCAAGAAGACTAGTCCACCTCGTTGGATAGTCATTCTTTCGAAGCTCGCAGTTGTGAACAATTTTGAAGAATTGTTTGTTTTGGAGGTTAGTGCAGGAGATTGGTTTCATTAGGAAATGGTCTGGATAGTCATTCCCTAGGGCAGATTCATTCTCTCCAGGTTTCACTTTTTTTAGTGCCGGAAGAATGGCCTACATAAGTGAATGGTCCAGGTTCAACAATCAGGGACATGCATTCCCTAGGGAAGATTCATTCTCTCCAGATTGCACTTTGTTTAGTGCCGGAGGAATGGCCCAAATAGGGAATGGTCCAGGCTCAGAAATTGGGACATTTATTCTTCCTTTCTTCAGAAGAATAGTCTAGATAGCTCATCATTGATGTTTTACCTTCTTAGGGTAGATTCTCTTCCACATCTCACGGATGTGAGTGGAAGAATGGCCCAGATGATTCAGTTTATATCATAACAATGTTTTATGTGAAGGTTGATATCATATGATATGATTGTTATGGAGATTGTATGTCTCCGGATAGTAGATGTATACTATTGTGGTGGATGTGTTCCATTAATTGTGACTATATGTCATTGATCAAGTATCTGTGTGTTACTTGGTGTGGTAGTGTACCAGTGGATAGTAGTCGTGTACTACTATGGATAGACACAGTTGTGTTCTATTTAATGGAATTGTTCATATTGCCTTAAAGACTATCAGTAGTGCTGGAAAATATTTATCAGCTAGATGGATGATCAATGGACAGATATTTCCCAGATGGAAAATTGTCTAGGACATTTATTCTTCTAGGACATATGTCCATATTAGAAGAATGGTTCTTGTGTCACTCTGTCGAGTGAGTGACTTATCCAAAATCATGTATGATTATTGAAATGGAGTATGGTTTTGAGAGATGATGCAGTTGATGACACTGATAGTTATGATGGTGCTCATGATCTAGTCATGAGATAGTCTATACAACTATGTTGATGCTACCAGGTGAATGGTATGTTTGTGCTTAAGACAATTACCTTCAATACCTCCCTAGCTAGGAGGGAGTGTTGATATTATGGTAGCTGCAGGAGCTATTTACCTCCATGTGTATACCTGATGAGAATATAATATTCCAGGTAGAAAGAAGAAACCCTAATTAGTTGGCTAATAACCCTAGAAGATAAGTCATCTCAAGAGGATAACTTGTATTAGGTTATTAGCCTCCAAGAGAAGAAGCCAGCTAAAGGAAATATTATATACTAAGTAAATACACACCTAGAATGAGAAGTGGTCCTAGGCCATTTGCCAGATTTAGTATAAATACAGGAGGCCAATCTTCATTCTAGTAGGCATTCTCAGAACTGCAAAAGAAGTACTTGTGCGCACTGCAGTTGGCCATTTTGTGCACAAGTTTGGAGGAGAGATGTCGTTGCAACTGTCATAGCTAGAAGATTTCAGTTTTATCTTGGACTATGTTTTGGTTATGGTTTGGACTCTCTGATCATCTCTTTCTTGCTTCATTATCCTTGGATAAAGGTGTGCCACCCTTTGTTTGGCTATCTAGCCTAGGGTTTTCTTTCCGAAATGATTATTTGTCAAGGTTAAGGTGCTCGAGGGTGGCTTCGTCCTATGGTTGGGTGAAAATAGTGATATTGTCTATGGTTAAATGAGCACATAGATTATATTCTAATAGGTACCAATAGAGAAAATAACTAAGAAAGATGTATCTCCCTCGGTCATTGAAGTCTCAGCAGATGATTTCCAGGTTTATAGAAGGAGGCCCAAGACCAATCATACACCTGACAGGTCTGGTGGAGAAGAGAATCAGTCTACTACAATCATGGAAGGGGAAAATTCTCCATTTTACTTAGGAATCTAGCTGACGATTTCCACCTCCTCATCGAAGAAGTAGGGTGATACAACATTAACGAGAAGGGTCACACAAGTGCTTGCAGGGATGAACCTTTTTGAAAAATATAACCTGATTAAGAAGAAAAACAAGAAGCTAACAAATAGTACCTATGATCAATTTTAGAAACAAACATCCACAGCTCAGCATAGACTACTATCTTCCTTTGATACAGAAAAGGGGAGAATGCACATGGCCTACTTCCAGAAAAAGGTACCGAAGCCCAAAACAAATTCTGATTATAAAAGAGAAACATTTGAGTTCGATGTTGTAGACTTACATCCGACTAGTCAGATGGATTTACACAAACAAGCTGGAGAAATTATTTTCTCCACCATGGCAAACACCTCCATGATCGTAACAAAGCTACAGGTTTTGTTGAACAATGTCCAGATTCAGTTGAAGCTGGAGAAGGTTTCATATTTTGAAAAGGATAACAAAATTAAGTCCCTGGAAGAAATGGTGCTCAAAATTGGGTACAATCCAACCAATATCAAAGCAACAGAAGAGATGATAAAAAATAAGAATGCTAACATAGCTTCTCTCAAGAAAGAGTTCAAAATATTTACTACCGAAGATCTGTAGGCTACAAAAATGGTCGAGACTGAAGGCCAAAAAGAGGAGATGTTGAAGTTGATCATGGAGAAGAATGGTCAAATTAAAGAAATGGAAGACAAGCTGGACAAGTTGGTCAAGGAGAAGGAGAAGAATCTTCCAATGGAAGTCATACCCTTGAATGCAGTCCCAATCATAGGAGTTAGTACAACAACAACAACATCAACTACCATAGGGGAAATTCCAGCAATGACATAAGTGACAACTCTAGAGGCAGTAGGCCAATTGGCAAAAGAAATGGAAGATATGACTCTGCAAGGGGTAGAAATCAAAAAAATACAAGAAGAGATTCAAAATATCCAAAAGGTGAATTCCACATTCTAGGCTAGCTACAACACTGAGAGGCTAAGTCAGACAAACTCAAACATGAAATGCAACAACTGCAGAAAGAAACAGTCATGGCTAAGACTCTATCAGAGGCCAAAGAAAATGTTTTGATGGACATATGCCAGTTAGTGACAAAGATTTGTCCCCTAGTACAAATCATGTTTGAACAACATGATCTAGTGCAGAGATCCAAACAGGTCATCGACAGGATAAAGGGAGAACTAGGATAACTAGGAGAAATTCCTAGAAAGGCCAATGAGATAATCAAATTCTTAAATTCTAAATAAAAAGAAGAGTTGGAAGCCCTGCAAATTCAGGATAGGAATGAAACAATTCTTGAAGTTAAGAGAGTCTTGACCAAGAGGGGAGTAATGTTGCAACTTGAGGAGAGATCTCAGGCAGTGGATCTTATGGTACAAAGGTTTTTTAGCAAGACCAAATCTTTGCAGATGAAAGGTCTCCCAAGTTTATTTGTGATCAATAATAATTTGATTACTCTCTCAGATTATAAAAAAAAATATTCTCAAAGTGGCAAAGGATGGGCCCAAGTTCACAGGCATAAAAGGTAGCATCACGGGCAAAGCATTCTTGGAAACTATGATATTAGACCTAAGTAATCAACAAGAGATAAAGTATCTTTTCATCATCAAACCCACTTTCACTAAGTACATAGAGACAGATGAGGTGTACCGAAGGCTGCTCGAAGTCAACATCCCCAGTTAGCAGAGATGGGATGACCTGTGTGACTTTATCGACTAGAATATGATGTGGATGTGCAAATCAGCATGCAGAGCAGTCAAAGTCAAGTTGATGACTCACCAACAACATTTATGAAATCATCTCAAAGAAATCCAATAGATCATTAGCAGTTCCTACAATTTTGTATTTTGTTATCTAGTTAGTCAGATTCATATTCTACCACGTCCTAATCATTAATGACAGGATCAATTGTAATTTTTTATTATAAATACTTCAAAATTCAAAGTATTGAGGGTTGATCTTTACACCCAAGAAAGTTGTAAACTGTAATATTTTTTAAGAGATATACCAGTAATAAAAAGGAAGTTTCACAGGATTCTTGTGTGTTAACTGTTGGTGATGTTTACTCATTTTCATTGAATGGTTTATCTTACTTCGTTATCATCTTGTTTTCTATATATTATCATTTAAAAGAAGTTAAAGTTGCATAATTTATCTTCGTATACTCTGCCTCTGGATTTTAAAGATCTAAGTGTTTATCTTTTGATGCTATGATAAAGAAATTCTTCAATGATTCTTCATTGTAGTTGATCATCTCATCTATTTATCCTATCCATCACTTTAAATTCTCAAGAATCCAACATTGGCATTATCCTTCCCTATGAAGATACCTAATAAAATATGTTCTCAGATCTCAAACATTAACAAAGACCCCATATCCCAATGGATGTGTAAGCAATATTTCAACCATTTTATAAAACAAAACAACATTGTCCCATTTATTTAACTAGCCTAATATTTGAAACTTGAAACATATATAAATCTTATAGAGAGATCCCTCTTTGAAAATGGCAAGGTTAGATCCCAGTTTCAAAGTGGTTGGATAAAGTTACCTCTGATAACTTTCTTCTACCTCTTGACAACCTCTAGGAATTTATAGAGTGTTAACATAATGGAGACCATACCGGGGAACTAAACAAGTTTTCATCCTATGATTTATTTTCCCTAGATAAAGAAAACTTTATTTCTGGACGAATCATAAAATCTAACTTATAAAGAGATAATGTTCATAGGTTATTAAAGTTTTGTATATATTAGTTTATATTTCTTAAAAAATTAAAAATTTTGGCTCGTAAAAAACTTTGCACTAGGTCTCACCTCGATCGCGAACCCGCAACAGCAGTAGACGATCCAGAAATGTTACTCGAAAAGAAAAACATTGTAGAAAGTTTTGGGAGTCATAGTCCTCTTCATAGGTCTAATTCTCTCCCAGAGAAGCTAGTTTCCATTCATGATCTTTAGTTTGACATGTCCTTTGAAAAAATCTTTTTTAGAACCAAATCCAACAACTTTGTAAGTGAGACAATCCTAGATCAAAACATCATGCAACCGAGAACCCTTGAAATACTTTATCCTAGAACAAAATTTGATCAATGCTTCCTTCGATAATTCAACAAGTTGGAATATATAGTAGAAAATATTGATCAAGCTCTGTACCAAGCTCACTTCCAACTCTCTATAGAACTTTCTTCCCTAAATATTTCTGCAGCATCCATCAAACATCAAATAATTCACTCTGCATCCCCTAGCCCTAACTCTTCTACTTCTTCTTTTGTCACTTCCCCTCCAATCACGCAAGTTGTGGTCCAACCTCCTCCACCAATCATGGAAGCAATATATGCTCCCTTGGTGTTGGTTGCTCCTTTGCATGTCATGCTTTGGGACTATCAAAATAGAATTCCTCAGTTTGATGGTACTGGTCCTCTGAATGCACAACAACATGTTAATAAGATGAATGATTATTTTTATTTGTAGGAAATTGATGAGGCAGACGTCTAGATGATACTTTTTGCACAGAGTTTGACCGGAGAAGTCAAAAAATGTTTCAAAGTGCTATGCCCTGCTACCATAGTTGACATTGTTTCTTTCCAGTGGAGTTTACTTGACAGATGGGAGGTAAAGAAAAATTCTCTCCATATTTTATCAAAATATGAGAATATCAAACATAATTAAAGGGAAACAGTGCAGGATTTCTTCATTCATTTCAACAATGTTTATAATGCAATTTCAGCTAATATTAAACCCCCACAAGGTTTTTATTTAATCAATTTACCTGATGGATTTAATGATGATATGTCATATCAGCTAAGGGAAAGGAATTATGTCACTCTAGAAGACATGCAAAAAAGTGCAATAACCATAGAAGAAAATCTATTAGCCAGAAGAGCCAGGAAAAGAACAAAGAGAAGGGTTACAATCAAAGAAGAGCCTTCCACATCTTCTTTAGATGCTAAACTATATTCCATAGTCAGGAGTATGGGGAGAATGATGGAAAGACTAACCATTGCTAATAGGAATCCACCCAGGGAAAATCACTCTGCCCCTCAGATTAGAAATACAAACTTCAGAAGGAACCTCCCTCAGATCAGACAGAGGGATCTGAGAGATGAAAGAGAGAAAAGGGGGCCTAATCATAATTTTAGACCACCTCTTCAAGAGAATTACACTGTTGATGGGGAGGAAGTAAATGACGATTTGGATGATACTCACATAAACCTCATGCGTGTTCACGATGATGACTCCATTTTTCTTACTCAAGAAGAACAAGAATTTTTTCTCCTCTCACAAAAAAAGTTGAATGAGGAGGAAGAGGAAACAAGACAACATGCCTTTGAGAATGCTATAATGGAGGTGCACGGATAGTATAACTTAAGAAGTAATAATACTAATGAAAATCCTACAAAGAAAGCTACTGAAAGGAAGAAAACAACTAAGGTCAAGAAAACCTTAGATACTTCTCTCAAGAAAGTCCCTGAAAAGAATAATGACGAATCTTCTGTAAAAAGAAATTATGAAATTTCACAAAGATCAAATCAAACAGAGGTTGCAACTACTAGTCAGCCAAATACTTATGCCCAAAGAACTATGATAGAAAAGCTAGAAGTGCAGAGCCAAAGCAAGACTTCCACTACTTTCATTCGAGAAAGGGAACTAGCTGAATTGAAAATTCCTATTCCCCTGTCTGAACTGATGAGAAAAAATGCTTACAGGTCACAGGTGATTAAAGCATTAAGCATTGAACCAGAGATAGATACAAAAGCATTCAATATTGGATCAGGAATGCACTCAGACACCATAAATATTATTGATTGTCAACCTGAGCTATTGTTTTGTCTTGAAGTAGATGGACAAACTGATAATGGTGATGTTCCCCCTTTCTATATTAGTTTGATTATCCATGAAAAAATCTTACACAATGCTATCCTTGATTCCAGTGCCTCTCACAACCTGATGCCCAAAGATGTGATGGAGAAGTTGGGGCTTGATGTCACTAGACCCTACAAGGATTTTCATTCTTTTGACTGTAGCAAGGTCAAATGTATAGGGCTAATTAAAGATTTATGTATCACCCTACCTCAAATCCCAGCAAAAATTATGTTGATGGATATCGTGGTTGCAGAAATTCCCCCAAAATATGGTATGTTGTTATCTAGATCTTGGGGAGCTAAGTTGAAAGTCACTTTGCAACTAAATATGTCTTATGATACCATCCCATTATTTGGACAACAGAGAAGACTGTACAGAGAAACTATGATGAAGTATATGGTCAACGGTCAGGAAAAACCACATAACTACTCATTATACTCCACACACTCTGATCTGGATTCATTCATATTGTACAATGATGGTGACCTATATAATTGAATTTCTCAGTTGGAAGATGATGCACCTGACATGCAAGAAGATAAAGAAATCATTGAGGTAAAGAAAATGACAGCAATAGAAAGTGATGAACTACCAACCAATTTCTAGAGTATGGATTTCGATGGAGCTGTGAGCAAAGAGGGAGTTGGAGCTGGAGTTTGGTTACATAATCACAAATCAAGGTAATCATAAAGCCACTCTTACAAACTAAATTTACAATGCACTAACAACATAGCTGATTATGAAGATTTAATGCTCAGTCTAAAACTACTGAAGAAGGTTGGTGCCAAAAAGATTATGGTAAGAGTTGATTCTGAATTGGTCATTAAACAAATTAAAGGTGAGTATTCGGCTAAGAATCCTAGACTCAGAGCCTATAGAAATGTTTTTTTATATTTTTTAGAATGTTTCACTGAAATCGACTTGCAGGCAATGCCCAGAGGCCAAAACATACTAGCAGACAGATTGGTTACTTTGGCAATCACATGAAAAATATCTTTCAAATCAAATCACCAATACACAGTAGAGGTCAAGTGCATACCAACCATCCCAGATAACATCATATACTGAAAGGTATTTGGAAATGATGACCAAATTGAAAACTTCCTATAGTGTAAGAATGATTTTGAATGTACAAATATAGATGTAGAGAAAGATTATGATAATGTAAACAAATCAATTTTTGAAAATGATAGTTTAAATAAAGTAGATTTGGATGAAATGAGTAAAAATGATGAAGACTATGATGTTTTGCATTTTAAAAACAATGTTTTACCTAGAGGTTTGGTTCCATTAGAAGATCTATTTGTTTTTAACAATGTAGCAAAAAAACCCAAGATTGAAGCTAGTGGTAAAGAGGTCGAAGAGTGTAACATAGGAGAAGAGGAAAAACCCAAGATGATAAAACTTTCCAAATCTTTACCCCCTGAGCAAAAACAAAAATGCATTGAATTGTTTAAGGAATATGTTGATGTTTTTGCTGGGGGTTATGAGGATTTTAAATATTATGACACAAGTATCATACAACATAGAATTCCAATAAAAGAAGAATCAATCCCAAGTTACTCCCCCTGATAGAAAAGGAAATTAAAAAGATGTATGATGTGAAAATTATAGTCCCCTTGAGATTTTCCAAATGGGTTTCTAATATGGTTCCTATCAGAAAGAAGACTGACAAAATCAGGCTTTGCATTGATTTCAGAAACCTGAACAAGGTTTCCGTCAAAGACAATTACCCTCTGTCTAAAATGGACCACATCTTACAAAAGGTAGTTGGGGCCAGTAGGATCTCCTTACTAGATGGTTTCTCGAGTTATAACCAAGTCCTTTTTCACCTAGATGACCAGGAGAAAACAACCTTCACCACACCCTAGGGAACTTTCATGTATGTGAAAATGCCCTTTCGTTTGATGAATGTTGATGCCACTTTCCAAAGAGCAATGGATATTGCATTTATGGATGAAATTGGGAGGTTTATAGTCATATATATGGACGACGTGGTTTTCTACTCCCAATCTGATGAGGAAAATTTATAGCATCTCAGACGAGTGTTTGAGAAGTGCAGAAAAATCCGTATTTCATTAAATCCCAAGAGGACCCTTTTCGGTTTAGAGGAAGGCAAGGTGTTGGGGCACATAATCTATAAATATGGAATAAAAATAGACCCCACCAGAAAGAGGCCATTCATAAAGTGGAACACTCTAGGAACTGTTAGGACCCTATAATGTACCTTTTTGCTCATACCTTTTGTTATCATTACATCCTTTTCCCACTCACATTTAAGCCTACATTATCACCTTAATCTATTTTTCCAAAGGTATATAACGTTTCTTCTCTTTGCTATATGTTTAATTTTTTTTACAAGTAATTTTATATTACTTTCATACTTAGTCATTGATCAGAAACATATAGTTGCTAAAATAGTTTGAAGACTGTAGTTAATATATCATTGTTGCTTGAAGACCACATTGCTGAAACAGTCAAACAATAAGAAAATCCCATTGCTAAAACAGTCTGTGATTTCTGATGCTGAAATAGTATTTCACATACAATAGTAATAAGAAAAGATAATTAAGGAGCTGTTACACTGGCCGCAACATATATACCTCAATCCAACACCATTACAACCATCGTTGCTACTTGAAAACCACGTTGCTGAAATAGTCAAACAATATGCAAATCCTGTTGCTGAAACAGTCCGTGATTTGCAATGATGAAACAATATTTCACATACAACAGTAACAAGAAAGGATAATTAAAGGAGCTGTTACACCGGCCACAATAGTTGTACCTCAAGCCAACACCATTACAACCATTGTAACAACATTTTACTATGGAAGATCAGAATATCCTATTTCAGCATAGAAGATTAGATCAGACTAAGAATAGGATTTGTATGTACACATGTAATTTTATGTTTAATTGTATTAAGAGGATTGTCCTCTTTAAATAGGGGAGAAATCATCATTAGAAGGAGATTACAAAAGGCTTAGCTACAAGGGAATTACAATGAAGGACCGTGTTCACTTTTGCTATTGTAACTTGTCGCATTTGACAGATGAATAAAAGATCATTCTTTATATTCCTTCTTGTTCCTTTCATTTCTGGGGAATCTTGTGAAAAGGAGAGGGCCCACCTTCTTCACAAGATTCACCCATTAGTTTATTTAGTGTGTTAGTATTGTTTTTATTCATACCTTGTTAAAACTTTGTTTTGCTGAAACTTTGTTTCCACTGATTGTTACATCATTTTCATACAATTCATTCCTAGGTAATTATTAATCATTTTGATTGGCGATTCTATTTGCAGAATGAGTTTATGAAAGTGTGATAGTCAGAGACAGGTGCTGAAGATTCCTTCTTTGGGTAATAGGGTCCTGTCCTCTGTTACAGAATAGATAGTCTTCTTTGCAGTATGTTTAAAGGTTCATTTTTCCTAGGTTCCTATTTCTTAATGTAATCTAGGATTCTTCTGATGATTATTTTCCTTTGAATCTTAAACTCTACAATAGATAGATTGCTTTTACTGTAAATCAGAGTAGAACTTCAGTCTGTTCAAAGCAAGGTGTGATTACTGTAACTTTTACTACAACTTTGGATTGCTTTTGAGATTGAGCATATACAGTGTGTGATTTCCTTTGAAATAAACAGACTTCCCTGGGTTGACAATTTATGTAACACTTGATTGTTTTAATTAATAAGCAATTACAGTGACCAACATTTTTGCGCCATTGCCGGGGAAGGAAATTATAGATTTCAAAAGCATTTAAGTTTTTCTTTTAGATGTACAGATTGCATGAGAGGACACGGAGCCCCCAAGGAAACTGACCCTATAGGTGGCAGGGGCTGAGGAAGAGGAGGAAGAAAAACTTTTATCGACAAGATTATATCAAAATCTGAATTTGTTGTTCCTCAACAACCAAACTCTCGAAAACCAAATCCTCAACCTTCCTTTCAAGCGAACTTTGAAACAAAGATAGTTGAAAAACCAGCAAACAACATTGATGATCGAGCAAGTGCATTAGGGGAACAAACAGAAGAAACCATGGATGGGTATAATGAATAACTGCACCATGAAGAACAGGTAGGTCTTGAAGGAGAGGTAAACAATGAAAACTCTTTTTCTACCTTAGGATTTCCTATTGGTGATCTTCGTAGAGGAGTAGCTCCCATGAAGAATATTCCACTTTCAGCTTTACCTAACTTTCATGGTTTATCGTCTGAAGATCCTGATGAATTCCTTTTCGAGTTTGACATATAATGTAGAAGTTATGATTACATTTCCAATGCTAAAAAATTAAAGCTATTTCCAACAACATTAAAGGGAAATGCATTAAGATGGTTCATGAGTCTTGGAGGTCATGTAATCACAACATGGGATCAGATGAAACATAAATTTCTGCACAAATATCAAGACTATTGTCGAACAAGAGAAAAAAGAGAGGAACTATTCAAGATGATATAAAAAGAGGATGAAAATCTGGAGGAATTTGTGGAAAGGCTACAATATAATCTACAAAGATCCAGTCACCCTGATGTAAGTAAAGATATTCTTAAAACAATATTATTAAAAGGAGTAAGGGATGATTGTGTAGATATGTTGAATATGCTTGGAAAAGGGGACATGTCTAAAGAATCATATGATGAAATTGTTAACCTCTATAAAAGATGTTCAAGAGGAGCTACAAGGAATAGATCAAATAGTAGGGATACCACATTTTCAAGAGTTCAAAAATCAGCTAGTCGAGGAGCAACAAGAGATGAAATAGGTAATTTACTTGAGGATTTTTAAACTGAAATGTTTAGTTCTTTTTCTTCACAAATTGACACCTTGTAGATTAAAAAGAAACAAGCCAAAGCAGAAGCAGCTCTGTCCATATTTTGTTCCAAATGCAGAGAAAAGCACCCATGAAGGGAAAGCCCATTGGACAAAAAGCCAATTTGCACCATTTGTGATAAGGATCATGAAACTCAACAATGCCCTTCTTTACCAGGAATCAAAGCAGCATTACAACCAACTGATGAAGAAGCTGAAGCTATCTATCTATTGACACAGAGAAGGCAATGGAAACCACGGGGACAAGATATGAATCCTAATATGTCATTTACATCTTCTAATCGTTAGAATATTTATCCTTCTTTTAGTCAAGAAAATTACCCTCCCTTTGACCAAATGTAATACCCACCCTCCAATCAAATGAATTACCCACCCATGCAACAAAAAAACCCTCCCTTTGTAGACCCAACAATATGGACACCTTGGCCTTCACAACAACAACCTTACCTTAACTAATGGAATCCAAATTGGAAAGGTCAACAACCCCCGTTCCCAAATCAATTTCCTCAATTTCAAGCACAATTTCAGTAACCACTCCCTTTACCATCAGGTGCTCCACTGAATAATCAAATGATGAAGCCCCAAATACCTGTACAACCTAACCCTAACCCCAATAATAAGGTTGTGCAGTGCATTGATATTCAAAACCAACCTATACTTTTCTCTTTTCCCTGAACAATGCAATGATATTCATTTACGATCTAGGAAAATAGTAGAACCTGTCATTGATGATGTTACCTCCTCTGATTCTGATAAAGAAGAAATAAAAAAACATGATTTACCTAAAGAGGTACAACCATCCTCAAACACTGTTGTTGAAACAATATAACCACCATTCCCTGAGTGTTTAGCTTTGACTAAAACTCTTGAACCACCTGCTTTCAATATTCTAGGGGAATTACCAAATCTCTATGTCAAAATTCCACTATTACAAGAACTAAGAGATGTACCAATTTATGCCATAACTATGTGAGACTTTTGTGCTAAGAAACCCAGTAGGAAAACTAAATATCCCCTCACAGTTGATGTCAAGGGTGATTTGTCTGCACTAATGTCGAGTAAAGCTCCTCCAGTCAAATATGGTAATGTCGACCATCCTACTGTCATAGTGCAAATTGGAAAAACAATAATTCCTCGAGTTCTGGTAGACTTAGGCACTGCTATCAATATTATGACTCTTGAAACTTCACAACTGTTACAACTGAAGAATGAAATCAGAGATACCCCAACCATTCTAGAATTAGTTGACCATTCTACAATCAAACCAGAAGGAGTTATTGAAGACCTAACCATCTCAGTTGAGTCCTGGAATTATCCAGCTGACTTTGTGGTATTACAACCTAAAACAAAGTTGGGGGGTCATCCTCTAATTTTGGGCAGGCCTTGGCTAGCCACAAAAGATGCCTTTATTAGCTGCAGATCTAGTTCAATGACAATTTCCAATGAATATGAGACCAAACAACTTACTATCTACCCTCATGCTACACCCTTGATTAATAATGACAATTCCTTATGGGTGGACTATGATGATCAAACTACTCAACCTATCTTGACTATCAGACAAGCCTTAAGCCTTAAAGATGCCACTGAGGATGAAGTAATCAATAATTTTATCTATGAACCCTCCTCTATGACCCCATAAACACATAATCAACTAGCTTCACTTTTGAAGTCAGATACCCAGGAAAACCTTAATTCTAAAGACCTACCTCAAACATCAGCTACCATCTCTTCTAAAAGTATACCAATAGAAATTGAACCTAGCAAAACATTGAATATAAACCCCAACTTGACAGTTTTTGAAATAGAACAATTAATGAAGTTACTTCTTGAACATAAGGAAGCATTCGCATGGGACTATACATATATGAAAAAATCTCTCTTGAATTATGTACTCATCGTAGCTATATCAAGGAAGATTTTCGACTGATCTACCAATCTCAACGACGAATGAACCCTAACTTAAGAGAAATTCTTAAAGAGGAACTTCAAAAATTTCTTAATGCAGGGTTTATATATCCTATATCTGACAGTGAATGGGTTATCTCGTTGGTAATAGTTCCTAAGAAAAATGGGAAATGGAGAGTGTGCATAGACTATAGAGCCTTAAATAAAGCCACTCAAAAAGATCACTTTCCATTACCATTCATTGATCAGGTGTTAGATAGTTCGTCAGGGAAGAAATTCTTCTCTTTCTTAGATGGTTTCAATGGGTATAACCAAATCAAAATTGCACCCCAAGACCAAGATAAGACCACTTTTACTAGCCTCCGGGGAACTTTTTCTTATAGAGTCCTCCCATTTGGACTATGTAATGCACCAACAACCTTTCAAAGAGCAGTTATAAGAATCTTTTTTGATATGATTAATGACTCTATGGAAATTTTTATGGATGATTTTACCCCTTATGGTGCCTCTTTTGAGGAAGCACTACAAAATCTTGAGAAATTACTTAACCAATCTATACAAGCTGACCTCTCCTTAAGCACCGAAAAATGTCATATAATGATGAGTGAAGGAGTGGTACTTGGACATTTTATTTCATCTCAAGGAATTTAGGTAGATCCGTCCAAGACACAAGTAATTAAAGACCTTCCTATTCCCAAAACCCAATCAAATGTGAGAAGTTTCTTAGGACATGCTAGATACTATAGAAGATTTATCAAAAAAATTTCCAAAATAGCTTCTCCTTTGTTTGTGTTACTTATCAAAAATGTTAAATTCAAGTGGACTAATCTTTGCTAGGAAGCATTTGATGCACTCAAACATCATTTATCTATAGCTCCTCTTCTAAGAGGACCTGATTGGACACTTTCCTTTCATATATCCTCTTATGCTTCAGTTACTGCAATAGGAGTTGTCTTGGGATAAGAATAAAATCATCTCCCTTATGCTAACTAAATAATTTCCTCTTTTCAAATTTACAACCCACTAATTGAATTAATTTATTTAATCTTTTTATTTTACCCTTCAACTTTATGAAGACTCGCATTAGCTTAAGTGGGTTTTTTTTTTTTTTTTTTTT
>CBVK0101292772.1:0-20737 GCA_900067695.1 Picea abies | reverse complement strand
TTTTTTTTTTTTTTTTTTTAATATTATTATTAGCACCTGTATTGTTAGAGCTAGCTTAGCAGGGAATAAATTTCTAATGTTATTTGCATGGCAGAGCCATTGTGAGCTAGAATATCCTGGCATTGTCATTAGGAGATGGCTAAGCTTCAATTATCAAGTTAGGGTGAAGTAGTACCTTCCTAAAAGATGAATTATCAAGCTTATTACTGGGAATGAGGAAAGGCCTTATGTACGCAATTAAGTAAGGAAATAATTAACAAAGGAATTGTTTTATGTATTTAATTAAGGAAGGAAACTCCTCGGATTAGGTGGAGGTTGCAAATCATCAAAGGGGTACAGAATATTTAATTTATACTCTTGAATTATGTTTTTTTTTTTGACATAGGGCTCAAATTCTGAACTGGCGACGCCAGGTTAGGGGAATTGTTTTAAGGATTCATTCAGGTGTTGAGGTCTTAGGGCTATTTAGGCTGACTCCTTTCTCCACATTAGTGTGATGTGCCCTTCAGGACGCACCACGTGCTCCAAGGGTGCCACTCGCCTCTTGAATTTCTTTTGTGCGACGTTCCCTTCAGGATGCACCACGTGCTCCAAGGGTGCCACTCGCCAACTGGAATGATTGGTAGACATCTATAACCCCTGGAGTCAACACTCTTCCAGGTGAACTTGTGGGAGACTAAGGGTTCTAAGGAATAAGTCCCCCGCCTTATTGCACACCCTTTAGAATCATCGTGAGCGATTGTCATAGTCTACCCTCACGGCATCGTGGATCCTCTCGAACTAGGTAAATGTTAACCTATAGTTCAAGCCACAACAGGAGTGCTAGTAGGCGGTGGCAAGGCTGCTGTCCACCCCTCTCCCTGAACCTCTCTGCAAATAGTGTGTGGCCCCTTTACTCCATATGCGAGTCTGATCGGCAAGCTATCGTCAACCTGCATCATCAACAATCATGTCAGAAATGTCAACATCAAATCATCAAATCAAATGAAACATCATAGTAAACATATCAACCCAAGAGCACACTCCCTGACTCAGTCCAGAGTCCAAGGGGATTCTACCGATGCCTCTGCATCCTCAAGGTCAAAAACCCTTCACACTCAATAAAACTGAGTCAATAGCATCTGTCGACATCAAATAGTAACACATCATGTCATATGTCAATCGCATCATAATCAAGTATAAATGGTCTAACATCAGAAAAGTCCAGATCACTTGCGAGCAAGTGTCCTCAAATAATGAGTTTTCTCAGTGCGCCAGAGCGAGATGTTACAATAATACTCCAGTAGATGATTCCTTTCCTGAAGAATATTTATTTGCAGTATTTGCTCAGTCATAATGGTATGTAGACATTGCTAATTATTTGGTTGCAGGAAAGTTACCACCACACCTATCCCACCGAGAGAAAATAAAAATCATTCAACAAAGTGCTCGGTATAGATGGATAAGTGGGTGTCTTTTCCACACAGGACTTGATTAACAAATCCGAAGATGCATTAGAGAATATGAGGTTTATGAATTATTAAAAGTTTGTCATGATGGCCCTTGTGGAGGGCATTTTGTTGATAAAAGAACAACACATAAAATTCTCAGGATGGGTTATTATTGGCCCTCACATTTTAAAGATGCAAAGAAATATGTTCGGGCCTGTGATAGATGTTAAAGAATGGGTTAACCTAATCATAGAGATAAAATTCCATTAAACCCCCAGGTAGTACTCGAACCATTTGAAAGATGGGCCTTAGACTTTGTAGAACCCATTAACCCTCCATCCAATCAAAAAGTTTATATATTAGTCTACACAAATTATATGACAAAATGGGTGGAGGCTAAAGCAATCCATAGAGCTACTGAAGAAGTTGTTCTAGATTTTTTATTTGAAGATATCTTGATCAGATTTGGAGTGCCTAGAGAATTAGTCACAGATAGAGGACCTCCTTTCGTCTCTCATGGTTTTAAAGCCACCCTTCAAAAATATCATATTCATCATAGAATGACTACACCATACCACCCCCAAGCCAATGGACAAGTGGAAAGAAAAAATAAAGTAATAGAAGCCATTCTCACAAAAATAGTGAAGGAAAACCGAAAGGATTGGTCTCAAAGGCTCCCTGAAGAATTATGGGCCTACAGAACTACCTGGAGAAATACTACACGATTCTCCCCCCAATGAATTAGTTTATGGAAAGAGTGTTGTTTTTTCTTGTGGAATTTAAAATCAAAACCTTAAGGACTGCCTTAGCTGTTAACCTTGATTTGACTAATGCATAGACAGTCAGGTTGCAACAACTTAATGAATTGGATGAAAAAAGATTAGAGTCCATTCACCAGACAACTATGATTCAACAACAAAGAACAAAATGACATGATAAAATCATCAAGCATAAGAAATTCCAAAAAGGTAATTGGGCTTTATTGTATGATTCTCGGTTTAAATAATTTCAGGGGTAACTACGTACAAGATGTCTAGCACCTTATGAAGTGGACATTGTTTTCCCCAATGGAACAATAAGGCTCCTCACAATTGATGACTCTAAAACACCGTTATTAGTGAATGGTCATCGACTTCGTCTGTACCAACGCCCCATTTCCAGAGAAGATTTTAAGGCCACATGTGTGGCAGATTCACATTATCTCTTTTTAGAGGAGCCTCCTGCCCCTCATTGCAATTATTTTTTCTGAATTTAATTTCATTAGTATTAGATTAAATTTCTTTTACTAATAATCCATGTCAAGGAATGACATGTTACAATTGATTCTTTTGCAGATTCTCAATCCAGAAAAGACCTACCAAGAAAGGACAATCTTACTACAAGTAGATCCAAGATTCATTTTGTGAATCATTGCTCCCTCTTTCTTCAATCCATTCATCTTCACTTCCCATTCAACATCCCCATCATTCGTCCTTCTTTATTTTCTTTCCATTCCATTCCCTTTCCCCATTTTTCCCATTGCTGAAACACCACTCTTCAGCAACATTTCTCCCATTTTCCCATTGCTGAAACACCACTCTTCAACAACATTTTCCTCATTTTCCTCGCTACTAAAACACCATTTCTTCAACAGTATTTTCCATTGTTAAAACATCCCTCTTCAGCAAACATTTTTCCATTCTTTTCTTGTTGTTGAAACACCACTCTTCAACAACTTTTTCCTCATTTCTCCCATTGCTGAAACACCACTCCTCAACAACATCTTTCCTCATTTTCCCCATTGTTGAAACACCATTCTTCAACAACATTTTTCCTCATTTTACCCATTGCTGAAAAACCACTCGTCAGCATATTTTTCCTCATTTTCCCTGCTACTGAAACACCATTTCTTCCATAGTATTTTCCATTGTTAAAACATCATTCTTCAACAAACATTTTTCCATTCTTTTCCTGTCGCTGAAACACCACTTTTTCAACATTTCCTATCAATAAAAACATCTTCTTCAACTCTTTCTCTCTCACTTCTCCTATTTTCATACTACATTATGTCCTTTTACTACCTTCTCCCATGATTAAACAAACCCTTGATACAATTTCTCTCATAAATCCAAAGTCTCTCCCATGGTTACTGCAGATCTATTATGGATAGGCACTATATTGAACTTTATATGTAAACTTTAAATCAAAGGTAAAGATGAGGTATGTAAACTTTATATGTAAATACAATTGAACTATGGCTAATGAGAAGATCTTGATTCATTATTATCATTCACTTAAAGTCACTATTTTAACCGTAGTTGGTGGGGGGGGGAGATATCAAAATTTTATGCCATCATTTCACACAAAATGACTATCGTCACTTCTTTTTACCCATCATTTCATTTTTTTTTCACCATCATTTGCATGCCTTCATCCACAAAGCTTACTCTCTTCAGGTGTGGTTACTTGACTCTCTGACTATGCATTCTACTGAGCTGAATAACTATGGGAGGTCTTGTTATACAATATGAACCCGCAATGACAACCCTACTAGAATTGTATCCAGAAGTCTACCAAATATTTCAGTAGGCAGGCTGGCTGGGTTATTTTCAGAGGCTCTAGGGATTTGATCAACAACATGTTCTTCAATTTGCTCAGAATCTTCAACAAGACCATTCCATTTTTCAATGGGTTCAGATTCCAGTCACAGAGGATGATATTGTATAGGTTTCAGGTCTTCCTGTCACTGGCATTCACTAGTTCAGCCGCAAACATATTATCCTTAATGCCCAACAGGATTTTCTCTTGCCAAGAGAACAAGTTGAGCCTAAAGGCTGGGGTGTTCAACTTAGCTCGTTGCCACCTCCTTGGCCAAAAGTTGCAGATTTTGTCAAGTGCTACCTTACCTATGAAGGTCGATACTAGGTAGTTTACCAGTCCAACTTTGTCCTTTTATCTCATTTACGACATTCTAGATTGGTCAACATTCCATACTATCTACTCAGATGTCTTAGAAATATGTTGCATTATTATAAACATGCTAAAAATCCCACCCTTTCCCTCACCCATCATTGTCTCGTTCAATTACTCATACAAAAGGGTTTTACCCAAAAAAACCCTCTCCTAAACAACCCACCCATAAACCCTTAGGAAGTTGTTGAACATCCTAAAAAACCCTCATGAAGAGAAACCATAAAACCTTAATGACCTTCCGGAGATACCTATTAATATTCCTACAGACCTAATTGATCCAATTAACCCTCCTACCATACCAAGTCAACTCCACAATTTACCAGAGTCATCTACCCCTGCTATTCATATCCTTAGCGATGATTCTGAAGAAGATAAACCTGATAACCCTCCTTGCCCCATCATTGAGAAAAAATCCACACGCAAAAGAAAGAAGCAAACTACTACTTTTCCTTCCTTTTTACCTAAAAAATGAATGAGGGCTTCAACAAAAGCAACCACTACTACCATTACCCTAAACCCCCAACCCATTTTTCTAAAAACACATACCTCCACTCTCCCAAATCCCAGAATTTTTACTTGTTCAACCCATGGGCACTGAAACACAAGAACCAGAGGCCCAACGTGTTGTGACATCATTTTCTTTACATCAAGTAGTTGTCACACAAGAACCAACTACTTGTTCAACAGTTGTCACACAAGAGCCAACTACTCCTTCAGTAGCTGAAACAAAAGAACTAGCTACTCATTCAGTAGCTAAAACACAAGAACCAACTATAGCTATTACACAAGAACCAACTATAGCTGTTACACAAGAACCAGCTACAGTTGAAACACAAGAACCAGCTGCTGACTTCATTCCTAAAATACAAGAATCAGATGACCTTGGTGTTGCAATAGTAGTTGTCACACAAGAACCAACTACTCATACAGTAGCTGAAACACAAGAACTAGCTATGGTTGTTACACAAGAAACAGCTATAGCTGAAACACAGGAACCAACTGCTGACTTTATTCCTGAAATTCAAGAATCACATGCCCAGGGTGCTGAAACACTATTTTCTTTACATCAGGAAGCTGAAACACAAGAATTAACTGCTTATTTTGTAGCTGCTCCACAAGAACCAGCTACTAAGGCTGTGACCATTACACAAAAGCCAGTCACCCCTCTTGATACACTAATGACAGATCAACAACCAAAACCAACGATGGATTCTCTCTTACAAGAGAATGAGATTCTAAGATCAGAACTGGAAGCTTACAAGAAAGAGATGGTAATGGCAAAGGAAGCCTATGCCAGGGAACTTAATTTGCATAACTTGGCTTGCGTAGTGGCCATGGCAGAGAAAAACACAAAAGATGATCAATATAGAGAGTATATGTGCAACCAATGTGGGGATATTTATGATCAAGCAGGCTACAAAGTGGTTCAAATCCCAATGGTTGGACCTTCCCCTACACCTACGGCTTTTGCAGTTAAAAAAGATGAATGCCCTACTATTACACAAGAACTAGTAGGACCTTCAAAAATTCCAAAAAATAAAGCTAATCTACAGGAACCCTGGCCTATAGGAACTATTAAAACCAAAGCTCCTGTTTTCATTAGTAAAGTTGTTCAAACTCTACCTATTGATGAACATGCCCCTCCTATCAAGATCATTACCGCTACTTTTGTGGAACAAGCCACTGAGACTCTATTGCGACCTACCACTTACGATGTTGAAACACAAACTCTGCCTATTGATGAACCTACCCCTTTTGGAATTATCAGTACCCCTACTCTTGTGGAACAAGCCACTCAGACTCTACCTTATCCTACCACTTGCGATGTTGAAACAAAAACTCAACCATGGAATGAGCAGGTAATAATGGACAAATGAAAAAAGGAGTCTGCTATTACACAGGACAAAATTTTGCAAGAGCATAGACTACGTTGGTTGAACCACATCTATTTAAACTGGGAAGCTTTGGAGAAAACACACAAAGAATTTTGTGCCCATAAGAAGCAGAATGAAGAGTTAAAAGTCAAATTGCTTCTGATGTTTGATTTGGTACAAAAATTGTTGGCTGCTAGGAAACCATCCTCAAATTACTCTCTTTTTCTTATAGAATGACTTACATTTTTTTGGATTAAATCAATCAAAGAAGGAAGGCCCTATGCAGTGCTCAAACTAGAAGATTTTGTTCAAACTTTTGCAGAAGCCTCTACTACTTATCAACATCTATTATGTGAGGTATATCTTCATAATGAAGCCATTCCTGAGAACAGACAGCTTAATCTTAACCCTCTTGTTGGTGATATCCATATTCAGGCAGTTGTCTCCTTCCTTACCAACCAGATTACATGGAAAAATGATTTCCTAGATGCCAAGCATAATGAAGATAATTGTTTCATTTGGATACAGCTAGAACCATAGAAAGTTTCCACCTTTGTTGCAGAATACTATCAATTTTTGAAGAAACCAGGGATGACTCAATATATACGACAATTACAGGCAATAATACTTCAGGATTGTCAACAGTTTATTAAATCCACACAGACTTCTGCCCTAAAAGAAAATAATACATTTTGGCAACAATCTTCTGAGAAAAGGCAGGATCACAATCCATTTAGTCCTACCAATCTTGAGACAACAATCTCTTGGGTACCTAGTTACATCAAATGTGTCCAACAATGTGTTAAAAATTGCATAGGTTATCAGTTCCATTTTCCCATTCTGTGGATGCCAGCAAAGAGGTATCAAGTTCATCATAAGTTGCCCAAGAAGGTTGAAGCAGTAGCCTGGCAAAGGCTACAATGTATTCAAGGATTTAGAGATCCAACAGATAGTACTTTCCACAGCTACTCCTTAAGTAATTTGCACGCCTAGAGTTGGTATCCAGATTCTAATTCATATTGAAGTTGCCTGAAGACATGCAAAATTTTTAGTTGGGGGGATGTCAGGACCCTATAATGTACCTTTTTGTTCACACTTTTTTCTATCATTACATTCTTTTCCCACTCATATTCAAGCCAACATTATCACCTTAATCTATTTTCCCAAAGGTATATAACATTTCTTCTCTTTGCTATATGTTTAATTTGTTTTACATGTAATTTTGTATTACTCTCATACTTAGCCATTAGTCAGGAATATATAGTTGTTGAAACAGTTTGAAGACTGCAATTAATATATCATTGCTACTTGAAGACCACATTGTTGAAATAGTTAAATAGTACACAAATCCCATTGTTGAAACAGTCTGTGATTTGCGATGCTGAAACAACATTTCACATACAACAATAACAAGAAAAAGGAGCTTTTACACTGGCCGCAACAACTGTACCTTAAGCCAGCACCATTACAACCATCGTTGTTGCTTGAAGACCACATTGATAAAACAATAAAATAGTACACAAATCCCGTTGCTGAAACAGTCTGTGATTTGTGATGTTGAACAATATTTCACATACAACAGTAACAAGAAAAGATAAATAAAGGAGTTGTTACACCGGCCGCAACAACTGTACCTCAAGCCAATACCATTAAAACCACTGTAACAACATTTTTCTATGGAAGATCAAAATATCCTATTCCAACATAGAAGATTAGATCAGACTAAGAATAGGATTTGTACGTACACATGTAATTTTATTCTTAATTGTATTGAGAAGATTCTCCTCTTTAAATAGGGAAGAAATTAGTATTGGGAGGGAGATTACGAAAGGCTTAGCTAGAAGGGAATTATGGAGAAGGAGCTTGTTCACTTTCGATATTGTAGCTCGTCACATTTGACGGATGAATAAAAGATCATTTTGAGCATTTCTTCTTAGTTCCTTTCATTTCAAGGGAATCTTGTGAGAAGGAGAGGGACCACCTTCTTCACAAGATTCATCCATTAGTTTCTGTAGTGTGTTAGTGTTGTTTTTATCTATACCTTGTTAAAACTCTGTTTTTCTAAAACTCTGTTTCCACTGATTGTTACATTGCTTTCGTACAATTCATTTCTAGGTAATTGTTAATCATTTTGATTGGTAATTCTATTGCAGAATAAGATTATGAAAGTGTGATAGTCAGAGATAGGTGTTGAAGATTCCTACCTTGGGTAATAGGGTCCTATCCTCTGTTACAGAATAGTTAATCTTTGGTAATTGTTAATCATTTGGATTGGTAATTATGTTTGCAGAATGAGTTTATGAAAGTGTGATAGTCAGAGACAGGTGCTGAAGATTCCTACTTTGGCGAATAGGGTCATGTTCTCTATTACATAATAGTTAGTCTTCTTTGCAGTATGCTGAAAGGTTCCTTTTTCCTAGGTTGTTGTTTCTTAGTGTAATCCAGGATTCTTGTGATAATCATTTCCTTTTGAATCTTAAAACTCTGCAATAGATAGATTGCTTTTTACTGTAATTTAGAGTAGAACTTCAGTCTATTCAAAACAAGGTGTGATTAGTGTAACTTTTACTTCAACTTTGGATTTATTTTGAGATTTAGAAAATATAGTGTGTGATTGCCTTTGAAATAAACAGACTTCCCTGGGTTGACAATTTATGTAACACTTGATTGTTTTAATTAATAAGCAATTATAGTGACCAACAAATATAACCATCCAAAAATTTTGGTTTTATGCGTATTAATGGGAAATTTCCTCAAATCTTGGCTTAGCATTAACAGTTGGTAATTTCATACCTAGAAACAAGATCTTATATATAATTGGTAAATGCTAATTGAAAAAGGGTGCGGGCATAGGAAACATCGATTAAAAATTGGATATTCCTTGAACCCGCCAAACTAACGATCTGAGAAAGAAATTCAAAGAAATGGAGAAGTATGGAAAGCGGATAGATGGGCTTCAAAATGGCATGACAATAGTTCCACAAAATACATGACGATCGGATGGTTAAATTGTATGTCTCAGAATTTTTTAGTGAAAAATGTGTACCATGGAAAAGGGCATGATAGGTAGACTATAATATGGAAGACGGTATGATTTGAGTCCGGTTGTAAATTTGTATATTGTGGAAGTCACAGGACTGTTCATAGGTCATTGAACAATAGAAGTCCAATATAAATCCCGCCTACCAGGAATCCACGATTGGAGAAGTGACTTGGTATGGAATGGGGACATGGTCGGTGGCTGTCGCTATATAAGAGAACAAGTGAAAACTTGAACCCGTAATTTTTCCTACCCATGCACCAAGACATTTTTGAAAAAATGAATAAGTGATGAAAAAGATAAAGTTGATGGAAAAGAGAAATGTATATTTGGCCAAGCATAGAAGATTGAAAAGAAGGGCTAATATATTCACATCTGTAACATATATCTTATTTCCTACCAAGATATATAGTTGGAAAGAAGTGTAAAGGTGGAAGGCACAAAAAACAGTGACTAAGGAATACGATCCACAAATTTACTTGTTTCTTGGTTGTATGCTTCATCTGTCAAGTTGTATATCGCATAAATGAAACAATAGAATTGCATTTTTGTCGATAAATGAGTAATACATACTAAATATGTACTTTTATAAAGTATCAACATGAGATTTTATAGAGCATGTATGGATCCCTCATTCCATACTTTGCCACCTTTTTGGATAATGGATCCTTGGTCTGGCGGGATAAAAATTGAGCCTCTATTGTTCTGTGTCCTACAAATAGCACCGAGAGTTCCGCGATATACAAATTGATAGGCGGACCTGCAGTCTTGTTGGCTCAACATTGCACTTCAATTGTTCCTTGTCCTCCAAACAACACTCAGAGTTCCACGATATACAAATTTACAGACAGAATCCAAGTCTGGCAGGCTCAATATTGTGATTGTTTATGGATGGATAGCCCGATCAACTATCTAACATTATCTAAAAACATTATTTTCAAATACTAAATTTTTAATATTAAATATTGATATTTGTATGGATCTCGCATTCCATATTTAGCCACTTTTTGGATCGTGGGTTCTTAGGATGGTGGGCTCAAAATTGGTCCTCTATTGTTCCATGTCCTACAAATAGCACCCAGAGTTACGTGATATACAAATTGACAGGCAGACTTGCAGTTTTGTTGGCTCAACATTGCACATCTATTGTTCTGTGTCCTCCAAACAACACTCGTATTTCCGCGATATACAAATTGACAAACAGACTCTAGGAATGGTAGGCTTAAGATTGTGATTTTTTATGGATGGTGATCCCTATCAACTATAAAACATTATCTAAAAAACATTACTTTCAATACTAAATTATTAATATTAAATATTGATATTGTACAATTTAATTACATAAAATTACTGAAGAATTTTAAATATCTTATTTGAAAGAATAACCCATGTATTTTGAAACTTTCCATTCAAAACGTTTGTACAATATGAAACGGGGAAGCAGTCGGTTGGGATGGTGACATAAAAGTAAGTGGAAATATTAACACGTGTATCCATCAACTCCTGCACCTAGAAATTTTCTGAGAAACGAGTAATACAAACTAAATATGTACTTTTATAAACTATGGCCATGATATTTTATAGAGAATGTATAGGTCCCTCATTCCATACCTAGCCACAATTTTGGAGTGTGGGTTCTCAGGTTGGCGGGCTGAAAATTGGGCCTCTATTGTTCTGTGTCCTACAAATAACACCCAGATTTCTGGAATATACAAATTGACAGGCAGACTTGCAGGCTGGTTGCCTCAACATTTCGCTTCTATTGTTCTGTGTCCTCTAAACAGAACTCAAATTTTTGCAATATACAAATTAACATATGGACTCCATGACTAGCGGGCTCAAGAGTGTGATTGTTTAGGGATGGTCATTCCTGTCAACTATCTAACATTATCTAAAAACATTATTTTCAAATAGTAAATTATTAATATTAAATATTCATATTGTACATTTTAATTACATAAAATTATCAAAGGATGATAAATCTCCTACTTAAAAAAAATGAAGTAAACAAAACAAAGCTTTTTTAAATTCTATCACCACAAGCATAACAACGACCAATTTGAATTATTTCAAATTATTCAAGGAGATTAATTTTACCAAGATCATTGATAGTAGAACATGCAATTTAATATATTCTTGATGTGAATTGATTCTATAATGACACAATTGAGATACAAAGTGACGCACTTATACAATGCATTACAAATTGACAGGTGGACTTGCGAGCTAGCTACGAAAAAAAATGAAAATCTATTGTTCTATCTTCTCCAAACAACACTCGGAGTTCCATGATATACAAATTGATTGATGAAGCATACAACCAAGAACCAACTAAACTCCAAATAGGCCACAAGAAATATACCACAAGGTTCCATAGAGTATCACGCATCAACCTTTTCATCAAACAATTTGATACACAAAGAAAAGACGTCGTGGCATTTCTTCTCTTACATCTGGTATATGTTCCAACAAGAAAATAATTGGGGCCATGGGATATATGGGGTTTGTTGCCATGCTTCATGTTTTTGGACCGAACAATCTTATGCACATGGAATCCCAAGTACACGAGTCTGACGAACATTCATTTGGCTATTGAAGAAATATTACAGAGACACATGAGATATTTTCGTTTCCCACCAAAGCATGATATATTTTTTTCTTGTTTTTTTTTTCCTTCTTCAGACGATATGAAATATTTCATTGTCCTCATTTAATGTAAATATGTTGTGTATCTGAAAGTCATGCAGTATGTAGACAGTGCTTGCCTTTTTCTATAGGTATGCTTCACACGACAATTCTGCCAATCTAGGAAGCACATCTTGTAACAGATGCTGACTAATTGTACAATGCATGATTGTGTTTCCCACAGTTTGGATGCTAGCATTGAGACAATGGCCATATATATATGGACATTTTTCACCACACCACAAACAATCAATCATACCATCACTTATCAAAGAGGAAGAAGAAGAAGGAGAGTTGTGTTTCTAACATACAGGCTCAAAAGGGGTCTAGTATGCATTCTCTTTAACCAAAACACCTTCAACCTAGAAACGCGAACATATAAATTTATACGTTGAACATTATAATACAAAACTTTTCCCCCCTCCAAAAAAAAAATATAAAAATAAAAGAAAACAAGATGTAGAATTTGGTGAAGGATATTTTTATAAGCAAACCGAGGATGATTATGTGGATGTATACGCACAACAATTGTAGAACTAGCTAGTTTCTTCAGATCTTGTACTATGTCTACTCCCAACTCTATTACAAATGTTTCTTGGGTTGTTTGAAAGATCCTTTCTCTAACATCCATTTTTTTGTTATATTTTTGAAGAGAATAAGCGGAAACTTCCCTTTATGCAATTGTTGTTCCACTGACGAAAAAAAAATTAATAGGTAACAAACAATTGCAGCTGGAAGATGGAACAATGCAATATTTTTGTAACTTACCCGAGATACATGCACATGCAAAAGTAAAGGACAAATCTTCATATGGAAAACAATACCATTGACTTGTCGTTGTCTGACTCTCCATCCTTTATATGGAGAATGTGTTGCGAGCCATGTTTTCATGCCAGTGTGACAACTTCGCTAATAGTTATGATTGGGTAAATATCATTGTTCTCTCCAAGCTGGCTGATAGTCGTGTCTTAGACAAAATGATATTCTGAACAAACAACGAGAATTTTTTCCACAATACTTGTTTCATTTAGTGAAATAATCCGATAACAATCACCACAGTCATATACTATTTTGGGCAATATATTAAAATTTTTAATGGATATCCCATTACTGGGCAATATCTTTTCTACGTATCTCTCAACAAGTTGTGTAGGAATAGTTAGTGTGACTTTCATCATGGCCTCCATGTCTGTCATGTCAACACACATAATGGATCTAGTTTTGTTTTCCTTGTCCAAGTAGGTGCTATAGACGACCATTATGTCCATGATGAAAACTTTCCCAATTCGATAGTTGTTCAAGCCCTCTATTGATAGTACTTTGGGTGTTACAACTGTAGACCATGTGACAATTGTTGAATAGGAAAAACTAAAGTGAATGGTAGTGTGAATTTTTTTTTTGTATTCTCTTTTCACTTGCATAAGTCTACAAGTAGACGTATGGCTTCGATGAACTATGGATCCAAAGTTTTTCAACCACAGTGAGATCGGAAGAGCGTCGTGTAGGGAAAGAGTGTATAGTTTTGTTTTCCTTGTCCAAGTAGGTGCTATAGACGACCATTATGTCCATGATGAACACTTTCCCAATTCGATAGTTGTTCAAGCCCTCTATTGATAGTACTTTGGGTGTTACAACTGTAGACCATGTGACAATTGTTGAACAGGAAAAACTAAAGTGAATGGTAGTGTGCATTTTTTTTTTGTATTCTCTTTTCACTTGCATAAGTCTACAAGTAGACGTATGGCTTCGATGAACTATGGATCCAAAGTTTTTCAACCACACCTCTTAGTTTGTGGAACCTGCGCTATGTTAGGTGTCTCACTTGTACTTGTTGATACTTCTTGTGAACTACAAACCATGTATTACAGATGACATCAACATATTCACCATGCCATAGATGAATATATAGGCAAGGATATTGTTTCACTAAACATACCAACCTTTTTCCTTGTCAGTCTGTTGATGTTTGGGATGACTAATTGCTCATGGTCATGTCACTAGTCCAACTTTTTCTGATGCAAGCATGTGTAGATGAACATCAGAAGGACTAAACAGGAATATGCATTGTATATTGTCTATAATACTTATTAATGTCACATGCAAGGTGGAAGGAGATGGAATACAAAATAGGGTGTCAAGGAATATACTCAAGAAACATGACGACTTGAGACTCAAATTCTATGCCTATGGTTTTTTCACTGGAAAAATTTGTAACAGTTAACATGGCTTGATGGCGAGGCATGAAGAAGAATCTATATATCACCGACCCCTAGAAGCTAGGGGAGAAATCTTGAACCCACTAGCCTGGCACCCACAATCGGAAAAGTGTGTAAGTATGGAATAAGGCATAAGCATGACCATAAATATGAAACTGTTTGTCCGCCAAACGATGCACAAAGGAATTTTTAGAAAGACCGCTAAGAAGAGAAATTAGAAAACACAAGGGATAATAGAAAATGGAAAAAGTAGAAATGGGGAGGCCAGAAAAATCCATTGCTTCGAGGTCATTTTTTTCTAGTCTAATATTATATGCCCCCACCCGGTTTTCATATTTAATTTAGCACTGCATTTGGTATACGTTTTCAAATATTGCACCACAAAACCCTCTACTATTGCACAAAACAATTCATCTTCCTATCCAACCAAACTGTTTCTTCCAAGGTAGCAACGCTGAATATACGATGGACATGAAGGCAAGTTAGTAGGAAGATAGACATGTAAAATAAAGAAAAAGAGTTCTATTTATTCCAATGTAACAACAAAAAAAACATGATTCACATGAGAATACACATAATGATACGTAGTATATACATACAGGTAAACCCAAAAAAATTAGAACCATATTAAATAAAGAAGGGCAAAAAAAAGGTGCAGTGCAACAGAACAAGCACAAAAAATATACAGATAGTAAACAAAATACTGAACACTGGAATATGAAATAATATTATAGGTATCCACCTCTGCAACTCCTTGCCTACATTACCATCAAAGAGCCCATCATCCTCTCCATCCATTTTGTTTGTTTAAATATAGCAATGAAGGAAAAATACAACGGACATGATGGAGGTTAGTATGCAGGAAGACATGTAATGACGATAAGTTATTATTTAGGAAGGCACACATGAAATAAAAATACAATTATGTACCTTTATATCTCCTCCTCAATCGATGCAGTCAAGACTCCGTCATTTTTTCCAGCTGTTCTGTTTGTTTGAATGTGGGAACGCACAAAATATTGAACATGAATGGAAGCTGATATGCACCGCAAAACAAGTAATATTCACATACAGTAAATGAGACTCAATGAATAGAATAAAATATAGGAAGAAACATCAACCTTTGCGCTTCTCCATCCATAGATGTAAATATGTTTTTTTTTTTCCCTACGGAAAATATTTTACAAGCCACAAAATATTAAGAAATTGCATGGTCGTAGCTAAACAATTTTTGGTTTTCCATGGAAAAGTAACCAGATATGATTCCACCCATGGAAATACATGTTATTTATTCTCTACACATATTGTTGATCCCACGATACAATATTTTGGTTTTTCGTAGCACACTACCCAGATATGCTTCCAGACATGGAAATATAATTTTGCAGCATCTTTGTTGTACATATCATATCTCAAGTACAAGACAAATTGTATCATGGGAACACTAGTCTTTGTAGAGGATAAAGAACATGTATTGTCATATGGGCACATTTCACCATATATGGTTTATAAGTTCATATTGCATATGTTTTATTAAGAAAAAAAAAATGGCTATTGCAATTTCACATGTACTTCTCGAACAATTTTCGATGCAACAATTTTCTATCATGTCAACACTGAAGAACCATAAAAATATCACAACATAAAATATATCGACCTCACCATGCAAGGAAAATAACATAACTTCATGTACACTCATGGGTGCAAGGGCTCAACACCGTAAAGCGCCAAAAAATAACAATAGTATATATAAAAAAAAAATAGCTACAACTACCTGCACAGAACACCAACTCTGCAAAGATGAAGCAAACAAAGGAAAATAGTAAGGATCAAACCAGCGAAAAAGTATGAATAGGCCAACTGCAAACCCACGGCCCCAAATTGTAAACTTGAGCCAAACAAGCACAACCAACAATCAACGAACCAATGAATAAGCACCAAACAAGTAAACAACATATGTATCTCCAATGATTATGAAACTACAGCCAATGAACAAAAGGAAGTAGAAACATATTACAAGCATGCCAGTAGAAATAAGAAAACACTCTTACTTGCAAACTGCAAATAATGAACAACAAAGAAGGAATAAGAAATGAATATATGGCATGGAAACTTAATATGAAATGATGAAAGGAAGAAGTGCAGGTCGAATTGTGAACCCAACAAAAAACATGTGACATCCCCAAATAAATTAATTTTGAAATTCAAAAATTGTTAGAAAATTATTCCATTTTTGGTAAATTCGAATTTAGAATTTGTTTGCCATTTACAGAAATTTTGAATATAAAATTTGATAAATTGTAATTAATTATTATGACTATTGGGAAGAGACCTGATTTGATCCAACTAGCTATTTGACTATGACATTTGTATGTAAATAGAATATTGTTTTAATTATTGCAGGAGGACAAATAGAATAGCCATGTTAAATTCTGTTGACCATGACTCCATGAGTGGGGAACATGTTGGAACTACCTCTGGGTTGATTGTTACAAGTGGAAAATCAGGGATTTGGCCATTGGTACCTCTGGGTTGATTGTTACAAGTGGAAAATCAGGGATTTGGCCATTGGTAGCCCCTAAAAATCAAATATTTAGAAAGTTGTGAAAATTCCCAAGGGAGGGAAAGAGACCTAGGAAAAAATATTGTTTTGATAAATAACATATGTGAGGAGGTAGGACACTGTCTAGTATGCTGGAAGGAAGAATTACTGTGTACTTGTTGTTATGAACACTAAACATTAAGTTTGAGGCAAGGAGAATACCTATAGAGAGAGGAAGACATTGTTGAAGGGGAGATTCCAAGTTTTCCCTCATGGATTCATGGTCAGGCGAGGGGGTGAATCAGGGAAAATAATTTGGTTACCTTGTTCTAAGTTTGGGAGGAAAGTGAATGCTCCTTTTGTCTTCCTGCGAAATGGTTCAAATATGTAATCTTTTCCTTCTCTATTTGAATGATCATATATCTGATGTAATGTATTTACTGTATCTAAATTGAATTATTTGTATCTCTGTGCAGTGAATTAGTTACAGATGTAGCGGAATAATTAAATTTTGTATGGACAAAATAACCCGAGCGAAAAAAAATATATTGTACGAATGTGTGAAGTCCAATTTCCGATAGAATAGTTTATAAATCAATTCCTGAGAAGCTCTTTATGATTGGATTAGAGTCTATACGAAAGTTTTAGAAATTATTTGATTTTCTTTTTGGACAATCAAATGGATTGGTGTGATTAAATTCTGGAAGTAACCATTTTATGTAATTGTATTTCTGTTATAACATAGGTATTTCCGTACAATTAAATTTCTGGTATAAAACATCTAGACATGAACATATTGAAAACTAGTCTATATGTATATATGGAGTAAGTATTTTTCTGTGATTACAAACGCAGAGTCATAAATTAAATAAGGACATTATCTACCACTTAGTGTGTATTTAATCCTTTACAGACCAATGCTTTTCCACGTATATATATATGTATATATAGAGAGAGAGCGAGAGAGGGGGAGAATTATATGTCTAATTACTATTGGCGGACATTATAATCAAATCCAGAACATAATGTCTACATAAGAAAATATGTATATATATGTATATATTGATAGTGATACTGAATTTTCGACAGACATGCAACCACAACTGTAAATCAAATTCATAGGAGTTGGAATACTCTATTTAAAGAAACAATCGATGTACTTCATTCAACATAAATCGAATACAGTAGACCAAAAGATATCAATAACTCCATTATTAAACTCTCAGAAACTTTTTTCTTTCTATAACGGAATAAGCCAATGGCACAAGACAGAGTCAAGTTGCATAAATAAAAAGTATTGTGTTCGAAATCGAAGGACATAATCAATTTGACATAGATGATCATTGTGAGTAATCTGGGCCAGGATTACCTTTCAAGAATTAAAGAAAAAAAATAAGTGTACTACATAGTTGACTAGATCTAAATTCAAATACAGACTCAATACTTATACAAGAACTAGTGTTATACCATTAATGGAAAAAATACCACAAAGGTTTACTCCAACGAACATTACAATAGAGAAAGAACTAATTATAACAGAGCTAGTTGAATCACGATCTCCTTGGATGATGGTAGAACTTGTAGAGTTAGCTCGAGATGTGAGAGGTTCGGAACCTGAATACCTTTTTCATAGGAGGCAGTGGCGGGTATCCGAGACTTGCACAGACAGAGACCCTGCAAGAAAAAAAATCATATAATCATTAGTCATTAGTCAAGGAATAGGTAACAAAAGAAAATTAGTTGCAATAAGACGATGAAATTTAAACCAGTGATTTCCTTTCCAGAAAGACACTTATCTTATGATGCGTGGGTTTGAATCCTTGCCCCTTCACCTATTGTCTGATTTGATGCTTGGGCCAAGGGAGGAGGTCACAGTATAATATATGATGGGTCCTCGCAACAACAAGGCCCATCATTAGTGACGATAACAAGTTTTATAAGTTTCCTCTCACAAATAATTAATCAATAGCAAAACCCTTAACTTGTAAACTGTACAAATTTGCCACAAGAAAAATCCAAAGCAATAACAAACACTTTTGATACAAAATATAGACATGATTAAAGTGTTAACTTTAAATCAGTCCTGAACCAAAACGAATAAATATAATCAACAGTAAGAGAAGAGTCATCGCGCTATGGTATTCAAATGAAGGAAATGAATCACCACCTTTCAAGGTGACAATGTTTCGTTACTCAGATGAAATGATTATATGTCATAGGACTCAGGATAAAATATTCAAGGTATCACGTACACAAAAGATAGAAATTGTAAGAGAAAACCATACGAGGGTTTGCTAAACCTAAAGAATGACGACTCCATCATCACAGGGGATATAGATAAAAGAAATGTATCATACTACCCTAACAAACAGAAATAGGCTCCATATATCTGTGAGGTTATTTAAGGAAGAGTGAAAAATAGGTATAACGAAGATCAGATGAAGTATGTACACGCCATAGGCCTTTTCACAGGGAGACCTTTCATAAGACATTTAACCTCCCTTTGTTTAAATGAGAGATTATTACTTATTTAAAGGGTTTTGTATGCTATCAAGCAACCCTAACTCCAAATGACTCCTGTAACTACTCTAGAGGGATCCCAAATGACTAACCAAAGGATAAATTTCTCGCAAGGAAGAACACATCATGAATGAAAAGGACACAACAGTAACTTATAGAACAACAAAACACTTAACGTTATCTCTAAAGATTACATATCCTTATTTTTAAGGAAGAACTTACCAGGCTTTTGGACTATGTTGTTAGTTACACCATGGACTGACCTTCATCACTTATATACTTCGCCTCTAAAATTGTGGTATGCAGAATCTCTTCGTAAAAACTTAGAAATGCAAAAACTGTGAACTAATCCAACCCTAAGCTACACCTTGATGTCTTGTAGTAGATGTAGGGAGTGTGGAGGACGTTTAGCCATGTGACAGTGGCAGATTGAGTGTGACACTTTGGGTATGGAGCCCATTAAATATAGAGGAATTCAAAGGATGACCATTTATGAAGTTAGAGAGCTTTAACTAATACGACCATAAACCATCTCTTCCACTTAAATAATGTCGTGATTTGACATTGTCATGACTCGTGGTTAAAACCTTTCTCCCCTCTATGTTAGTCTGAGACATCAGTTAGATCCTAGTTGTCAAGATGCCATTGGCATTTGGATCTAGTACTTTCATTACACTTCAACCATCGATTTTAAGAGCCACAAAATAACCAAGACTTTCATTACACTTCAACCATCGATTTTAAGAGCCACAAAATAACCAAGACTTGGTAGTTATGTTAGTTGCCTAATGTAAGAGTAAATCCCGACCCCATGTTTAGTATGGATAAGAACTAGTTACAGTTTTCCTAGGATAACATCAACAAGTGGGCATGTGCGTGAACTTGGAGCCTTGTGTTAATTAAAATGAGTTTCACTTGTATTGTAAGGCTACCCATATGTACGTAGCCTATATGGATACGGGTAAATATTAAAGGAAGGAGGGGGTTTCCCAAAGTCCTGGGGATGTTTCCTTATAACCTTTCTACTCATGACATAAATAGGGAATTTTATGGTAAGTACAAATCTAGGAGTTTGTAACAAGGTTTTTTTTTATAATAGAATTTTAAAGTAAAGTTTTATTACAGAGTTTCATAACCAAGTCAACAACAAAGTTGCATAACTAGGACCCCTTTTCTTACCAAGAAACTATATAAACCATTTTTTTCTTTATTGTAAAGATGAGGTTTAGTGCATATGGTATCTGATGCAGGAGCATCCCTCATAACAAGCAAAACCAACGTGGAAGCAGAAAACAGCTGGAAGACGTCTAGCGCAAGTTTCTAATTTTTTTAATTTTCCCCTTGAAGTTGATGCGCTAAACATAAATGAGATCATTTAATTTTGGCACCTTGGTAAAAATGTAATTAGACCTCGATCCATACGCTCTTGTCTGAGATAGACAGAGGCATTTATAGTGGTAGATGCAGGTAGATAGAAT
>CBVK0101292665.1:0-12852 GCA_900067695.1 Picea abies | reverse complement strand
TTGAAATTGTTGAATGATATGAAAGAAAAAGTGAGGAAAGAGGATTGTATCAGAGCAATTAAGAATTCTAAAAATAACCATCTAGTAGAAAACACAAAAATTATCCAAAGCCATAAACATAATGTATTTTAAAACAAATTATGATCATAATATTCTATTGAATAATTCATAAATAAACCAATATGTGATAGGGAAAACATATTATAGAAGAGACACTTCACCAAAAATATATGCCACAGGTATCTTGAGAAGCTTGACTTGTATTACTCAAATTTGATTAAAAGAGGCTCTGTGAGCTTCTATACAATGTTGTTATTTCTAACATGTCCCAACTAATAAACCATTTTACATTTGAATTATACAAATATATAGAAAAGACTCCCCCCCAGGCTCAGGAGGTCGAAATCAACAATCTAGCCAAAAATATAAACAAATCCCTGAAAATTTTGAATTGTCTGCCATGAAAGATGGGCCGAACTACTAAAAATAGGGGTCCACTCAGATGCTTGTACCTCCAAATATATGACATCTGTGTGAAAAATGAAATATTTTATTGTACATGAGCCTGTCCTGAGAAAAAACCTCTTTCTTTTCTTCCAAATTCATCTCCATCTCTCCAAACTAGCCACTGCAAAAACATGACAATATCAGGAAAATTGGAAACCTGAAAAATGGTGCTCAAAGATGGATTTGATTCTCCCAATACCTGATACCTGTGCAAAAAATGAGAGAGTTTATTGTTCTTCAGCCAGTTACAGAGAAACATATATCTCGGTTTTTCAAAATTCCTTCTGGTTTCCCTAGAATCACTCACAGAAAACAGGTGGTCAAAACTGTGCAAAAAATAGTTTTTTATTTTGGTGAAGGCGGTTTTGGAGGAAGAGTGGTTTTCGGACCCCCCCCTAGGGTGGTAAGTGGTATTGTGGGGGGGGGGGAGTTCGAGTTGACATGGTGGTGACAAGTGTCCGGGGGAGAACCACTTTCTCAGACCCCCCTAGTTAAAGTTAGGATGATCGAGGGGGTTCTGGAAAACATTATAGACATAGGTTTTTATTTATTATTTGTTTTTTGTTTTTTTTAAGTGTTTTCGTTTTAATTTTTATTTGTTTTTAATTTTTATTTTGTTTTACTTTTTATTTTTAATGTTTCATTTTATTAATGTTTTGCCTATTTTTTATTTTCTTTTTTGTTTTATATATTTTTAAATTGTTTCATAATGTTTTATTATGTTTTATATAGTTTTTATTTATTATATGTTTTTAATGTTTTAATTAAATTAAATTTTTAAATTGTTTTATATTTATACGTTTTATTTATTATATGCATTTTTATTTGTTTTATTGTTTTATATTGTTTTGTTTTATTTTTTAATTAATGTTTAATTCTAATAAACTAACCTAATTTCTAACTTAAACAAACTAACCTAATTACTAATTATTAAATTAATTAAAACTAATTAATTAATTATTATTAATTATCCTATGTTATCTAATGACTTATTAAACTAGTTATTTTTGTAAATTTAACCCTAGTTACCTAACGTCATTTCATGTAGGGATGAAATTAACAGGGGGGTGAAGAAATTGAGGGTGAGGGAATGAAGGATGGAGCAGGATGATGAAGGGTCGGGAAAAATGGATGGAGGAAGAATAAATCAACCGAGCGCAACAAGCCAAATGTCTTTATCACGAGAGCAATGCCAAATAGGTAGCCGAAGAATCAAATTACCTATGATTATAAGATCCCAACACTTGGTTCATAAAAACATTATCTCTTATATCTGACCAATATCACATCCCCATGACAAGGTAAAGGATGATTTGTAAATGTCATATAGAAGAACCTATTGTTTTTTTTAGTTTTGTTGATTATCCAAGTCTATATCACCTAAAATCTTTTAGTTGTGATTGGAGGCACAAGTAGAGATGTTGGTATCATCCATTGAATTTCCATTTGTTGAGTGCACAACACACCCTAAAATTTTAGTATTTTGGGGTATCAGTTTTTCGTTATTGAAAATATTCACACTTCTTATAGTTCCATATTTTTTACCTTTTCACTAGTTCATATTTTATTTTAAAGTTCCTTATAAATATGTTTTCCTAAAAAAGACAAAATATATAACACACTTAAGAAATAAACAAAAAATAAGTGTTCCAAGAAAAAAAAAATACAAATCAAATACAATGAAAAAAACAAATAAAAACACACTATTTCCTAAAGTATTGATAGACCCATTGGCGATCAAGAAAAATCTGTGGAATTTTTTTTCTCTCCAAGTGCCTATGACCGAATGAATACTTTTATCCTGAAGTTCGATAAGATTATCAAGGGTTGGCAGAAAAGTAATAAGAAGTAAGTTTTTCCCAAGAATCGATAGTCAAAGTTTTTTTTATCAAGGCCTGATACATCTTTGGGTGACCACCTTTTTGTTATGCCTTGAAAAATATTTCAAACATAATATACTTTTTCCAAGGGCCGATAAGAAATCTGAAGCACGTCGATGGTCAAATCAGTAGTCAATGGAAAAGTGTCCTGATCATTTTTTTCTAAAATCCTAAGAGAATATTCATAGAATATTCTTTTTGAAGCTCTATAAAGAAGTGTCAAAAAATATTCTTTAGAGGGTTCCATTGCATTTTCTATCAAGCTTCGATAAGTGAAGGAAAGAAAAATAATGAATCCAATGGAATATTCTCAAGATATTCTTCGAGGGGTTGGTTAAAAAGTATTGCAATAACACAATTTTGGAAACCACTAATACACGTTGTTGCTGAGTCCTGATAAGCAAAGTAAAATGCTCCAAAAAAATGATTTTCATAATTACTTAAATGAATAAAAAGTGATTTAATTACCAACTTCCAATAATCAAAATATCATTTAATGTGAATTTAGCGGTTGAAAGTAGCATTTAAATGAGAAGATTTATAGAATCTGATAAAAATAATTGAGATTTCATTCAAAATCTAGACCTTGATCCTTTAAACTTGATCTAAGATGTTATTTTCCTCATTTTCATTTGATTTTTGAAAGTTCATCATAGAGAAAACTAACGCTATGAAGATACTAATCAATTTTCATTTTGAATCATGAAATTAATAGCTGAGTTTTAGTTTTCTTCATCCTCGACTTTGGTAAGTGATTTTCTAATCATACTTTGTTCCATTAATATCATCTTTTCACAGGTTCACATAAAGTGCTTCATCATCACCCCTCTCTTTTTTAATTATGACTTAGAGGATTGATAATGTTCCATAACTCATTATATCAATGGCTAGTATCATTATAGGAAAAATGTTGTCCAGAAGAACCTCTACACACTAGTCTCCAAAAATGACGAAGGGAAAAGGATAAGAGACATGGGAGGCATCCAATATTGTAACACCATAAGGAAAAATAACAACAAGGATTGTGGAGCCAATAATCAGGTTGCCTTTGAATAATTTATTTTTGCATCCACCATTATACAGGGACAATGAGCCAACCACCAAAACGAAGTTCCCTTACCTGCTTGGAATAAAATATTCATTAAAATCAGGGATGATGACCACCTCAAGTCGACACCACATAGATACCCTACTATTAGAGTGATGGATGACATGGTTTTCCCCATTATTCATCATTCGTGGTTTCATATGGTTGTAGTGAGGGCCTCAATGCTTCCTTGTGAAGATGCACTGGAATGGATTATCAACCATGCTGATAGAAAGAATTGTTTAATCAATGATGAGCAAGGAAAATGTGTAGGGAATTTTCTTCCTCTCGAGATTAGTAAATGCTACAAGCTACTAGAGCTATAATTTTTATTCAACACTAATTTTGTAACAAAATTTCATGGGAAGCATGATGTAAGAAAAATCATGGTCAGTTGGTGTAAAGAGTACAAGAGATACTTCAATCAATCCTTAGGGTGGTAAAGTATGACGAATTTTCGGGAGCCTTACATGTATATCATGATAACGATCCACCAATTGTATGGGGAAAATGATTTCTCACGACTTAATGAGGCATGGGTTTCATTGGCTTATAGCATCCATGACTGGCAATATGTTTAATTGGGGAGCTATCATCACCATGGAACTTAGTAGTAGAATTGAGCAATCTCAAAACCCTAAGCCAAGTGAGGTTCCTTCATTTTACATGGATTCTTATTGATTGCATATCATGTGTGCTCAAAATGTTTTTGTTGAGTTGAATCTACGTTGGCATGTTCCGTAGGCCACATTTCATGTTTACTTCAACATGTTGAGGGAAACGAATATAAGAAGTATTATGTCATGATATGTGACTTATTCTTGGCACAATTTTACACCATTATTTTCCTCCAACAATGTCTTATAATATCAAATAAAGATAATAAAAGTATCTCACAAATTGGTAACTAGTACATCAAATAAAAACACACCTATATCATGCTTTTTGGAGCAACTAGCCCCCCTCACATTTTTTCTACATATGTCCTTGATAATATTATTCTTAGGAATTTTTTTTATCAAATTATTCTTCATTTTTTAATGTTTCCTTGATCAAGGATAAGAAGATGTCTTTGATTCCTTATGGTTTCCAGCTTGGGTACTACTTTTTAAAGACACCCCACAAGCCAAGCAAGATGGTTTGAGTCATTTGAAATATAGGTTTTAACCTTGAAGATTTAGAAGACATGAACTTAATGGTTTGGTGCCCAAACACGTTGAGCAATCATTGTTACAATTGGCCATACTCATGAAAAATTGCAACAATAAGAATTTACATAGGATGCACAAGAATGGGCCCAAGTTTTGGAGAGAAGGGCCACACTCGGTCTCACAATTTTCGAAACCCTATGTCTAGATCAATAGATGTATGTTTTAACCCAAGGAGTTACCATTAAAAGGTAGGTAGAAGAGATTAGAAGAGATAAAGAGATACAAATGAAGGAAGAAGTATAGCAACAACCCATCCAAGAAGAATAGAATAGGGAACTCCATGAACAAGAGATTCAATGCAAGAAAAAATAAGATTTGTCAAGAAAGCATCAAGAAGAGATTGACTAGAAAAGAAGAAAAGCAGAGGAATAACGAAGAAGAAATGTCTTGGAAGAGAAATGAAATAAAGAGCATGAAGTTAAACGAAAGAAAGATTTGGAAGACAATCACATAGCATCACAAGAGTTGTTGAGGAGGTAGGGATAAGAAAATAAATCAAAGGAACATGAGAAATCATACCAACCCAATGAGAAGCCTACTAAGTCCTACTAGTATCCCTCCTCAAGACATGATAGATTGAAGAGGAGGAGGTGGAAAAAATTGAGACTCGCATAGAAAATGAGGTTGATTCAAGAATTGGGGAAGATTCTCAAGATCTAGGCATTAGAGAAGAAGCACAAGAATTGACTGAAGAAGTAGTTCAAAAGCCAACAGGGAAACTAGCCTAATAACTCATTGAAAATACATTGTAAGTAGGACACAAAGGAAGCATAAGATTATTGTAGACAATGTTGTGTTGTGTATGTCCAAAGAAATCATTTTCGATGCTAGAAAGGCCAATTTAAGTGAACTTCTAGGTGTAGGAGTGGCCATATCACATGATACCATATATAGGGCTAGAGAGGAGGAAAAAGAAGTCGAGGAAATGTGAAAAGAATTTTAATATCTCAGACATCAGGTACATTATTATAAAGATACCACATAAGTTGTATCAATTGCGAGGAGGGTCTTTTAGAAGAGCACAACAAGTATAAGTTAGTGAGGGATATATTTTTTAAAAATGTTGTAGACTACCAAGAAGAGACATTATTGTTTTCTATAACACATAAAGAAATTCTCAAATGGAGTGAAAATGGATCTAGGGCCATAAACAAATTGAGTATATAAAGAAATATAGAAATCCCGAGGTGAGGAAGACCATGGTATATGAATTTTGACATATGACAATATAGTGAGGATGCATGGAGCCACTACGTACTAGGTGAATTTAGCTATCAAGCCAAGGATGTGAATGGAGGAACAATGGTCATCTCACCTTAAATATTGGGAAATTATCAATATGTCAATGACCGATCTCCAATTTCTGAATTTTGGGTCCCTAAAGTATTTTTTGGGGTTTGAGGAAGTAATGTTCAAGTTATAGGAAATTTCCTCGAAACAAGAGGAATAAATCAAAAGAATGGTTGCAGTAGAATGTGGTCACTTTTGGAAGTTTTTTTTATCACTAAAGTCAAGAAAACCGATAAAATGGAGTAGTTAATTATGAGATTAGAGAAGTGCATGCATGGTTTCTGAGAAATGAAGGAAACCCTCAGTTTTTTGATGGATCAACGTAGGTTTCCTTACATGCATACATGTGAATATTTATTCACACAATGGGCCACCTATGATGGTGAGAATGCAATTTTCAAGTCTCCCAATCCACATGAGTCATCTTAGCATGAAAATTTTATTTTAGATACTTCAATTTTGTCTTAAGTGGAATTTACTGTTTTTAGTTTTTAAAATAGACACATTGACCAAAGTTAAATGGTCAATGGATTGTAGAAAGAATTATGGATTATTATAGTTGAGAACTATTTTGAAGCTTAATTCAGAAGCTCTAAATGAGCCAAATGGTTGGGGGTTAGGGTTGGGTCTTTCTTCATTGGGTGATGGTGGATTCTAGTTTTGTTCATGTGCAAACTCTATGAAAATATAATTTACATGTTGCATTTGAACAATAATAAAGTAATGGTTTTTTATTGTTTATTTTAAGAATGTATGAAATGTAAAAAAGAAAGATTATAAGTAAACCTACCTCAAATAAATGCATGAAACATTAAATACTAGCAATGGAAATAGTCATCATGGTTGTCATTGGTCAAATGCATAAATTGACTCAAATTGTGCCTCCTCTAAAAAATGCATTCCACCATTTCAATCGACCTTTTTCTTAATTAATACATAGAAAAATACATACCTCATTTTTAATGTGTATGCATTCTTAAAAGTGTGCATGTGTTGTTTGAAGTTACGACTTGGTAGGCTAGTTGGTAGCCTATGTGGTAGTTCAAAGGGGTCCAAAGCTATATGAAAGGGAACACATGTGCATTTTCAAGAACACATGTACATTCTTGGGCACCCAATTGCCACATTGTTTGCTATTAACTTCTTGTGAGTGCCCAATATTACATTCTTGATTTACAAATACGATAACACTATAGTCATTAATATTGTTGGGATTGTCTAAGGTAGTACCTTAAGGAAAATATAAGATATGACCATGTAAGTTATCCTATTGTTTCTGGTGTGCATTGGATGCCACATCGCTCGGGAATATTGGGAATGTTGAATTCTACTTATTTATCAATATTCTCTCATTTTTTACTATAATCCTTCACAAGTGTACTATATTGAGGATGGCTAGATAAAAGATTACATGTTATTCTATGTACATACACATAAGAAGTGTTGGTGAGTATTTTTATAACAATAGAATGTGCACACATTCTTAGAACACATGCTTGTCTTTGTAGCACATTCATGATCTTAGAATTCAAAATTTTCTTAGCGAGATTGAGAGTTCCCACTTATGTATTTTTTGACTTGGTTACTTCAAATTTATCTTCTACATGATGATCCTACATGGGGGATTCACTTATTAACCAATATATTATCACATCCATTCGTAAATGGGATTTTAAAATTGTGAAAAAAAAGTCATTATATTGTTTCATATTAAGCGGGGGAGAGGAATTTTTTATTGAAGTGGGGATATTTATATATATAGAGAAATTTTTTATTGAAGTGGGGAGAGGAAAGATCAGTGAAGTTACCATAAAAAAATGATCAAATCTAGCCAAGAAATAAAATTGGGGTAAATATGTGAGATCTGCATGAAAGATAGTCTGTAGTAACTAAATCAAATCTAGCATCATAATGCTTGCTGAAAATTTAAAGGTATTGCACTAAGATTAGGGAAGTTGTTGATGGTGCATCACTACCAAATATATGGATGAGATGGTTTGAACTGATACAAGGTTTCAATGTCTTTATAATGGAATTTATTGTTACACCCTTTGTTACTACTACTTCACATATGAGGAATGGTAGCTCTATCATTATTTCCACCCAAACACATGCCAAATGAAGGAAATCTCTCTGAAAAATTAATCAACAAAGGTCCATGGATTAACATGGATTATAAAAGGGATTGGTATTTGTAATTTATTAGTAGATAAATGTGTAGAATTCCCTTGTTCACCCTATTAGATTTGTATCATCATCACCTATTTTCTAGGTTGGTTAACTCATGACACATATGGAAGAAAATTTTCTTAGTGTTGCCAAAGTAGGAAATTTTCCTGGCCATATGGACATGGACTCTCTTGTCCAATTTAAGGGATTTTACTTCAACATGTAAGAAAAAATCAACTATGTACTAAAGAGTAAGTTACATAGTTTGATTTACTCTTTTCAACATCCAAATATATGTATGTGGAAAAATTATATATTGAAATTGAGGATTAACTAGCATTTTCTATGTTTTGAAAGGAGACATTAAAAATTTCTAGCACCAACTACCATTACAATATTTTTACTTTATTCTAGCACATTCCTTGTATTATAAGAGTAACCCGTAGGATCCATGTGTCCTTACAACATAATATATATATTTTTGTTTGGGAGAAATGATGCTTGTGTTAATATATGAAAAACATAATATAATGATAAAGTACATAGAAGAAAGAATTCATTTCTACATAAATGATAGGAATAATGCCCCTAGGTCAGATTGAGCCCCGAGATGACAATTTGTTGCATCTCTCCTAATGAGAGTGCTTTTGAGTAATGATAAGAAAATATGAATGGGTCACTCGGAAGATCATTGCAAAGACAAGCTTGATAGATAGAAATATTTTTTTTTCTTAAAATGTCAATGAGATCGCATATCTAAAGGAAGTGGAGTTACAACTTGAGGGAATTCACCTTTTGAGGTCTACAAATAGATATCTATATACATAAATCTCTTCATCACTAATGCATGACCATGTATTAGATTGAAGAGAGGCTAAAAGTAGTATAACACCAAGCACTAACCCATGGATATCTTATTCATTAGTATATCCCTATGTTGAGGTGTCAATGCACTTGTTTCTTATTTTCAAGTTATTTTTGTGATTTGTGGGCTTCTAAGAGATTTTTCTAAAGATACCACTTTTCATCTCAAGATACCACTTTTCATCTCAACCACTTTTCATCTCAACCGCTCAAACTAAACCTAATTAACATACATGTATATAAATACACTTCCATAAATATGAGGTAAATAAAATATTTAAAAGATTAAATCTTTAAATACCATTTAAATTAAATATTTAAAAGATTAAATTTTTATATTTTAATATGTATTTGAAAGATGAAATCTTTCATATTTTAATATGTATGTGAATTGTATTTTTTCCAAGATATTGATTAGTTTCTTTAGTATTTTTAATTTACTCTATCGCAATTTAAATTGAAGAACAAAGGTATGACATTTATTGATCCATTTTGAGGTAGGCAGAAAAACTTCGTTTTGTAACGATGTATTGTGCAATGTTATAAACATTATTATGGTGTACTTTTTTTCAAAGATATTATAAATCCATTAGTCAACAAGGAGAAGTTGGAAGGTTAATTGGTAAGGTAAATTAAATAAAGTATAAAAACATTTGCAATAAAGTTTACAATTTGTAATTTGTAGAGAAATTGAATTACAAATATTAAGTTTTATAAGGTATTGAATTACAACTAGCAAAGTTGCTAACTTGTGGTTGGTGAACGCTTAAAGTTGGTTCGTAAAACTCAGACATAGTTAAAATGTCAGAGCCATGAAAATTTATGGTTAAAGTTCAAAAAATTCATAGTTTTATTAATCATTCAATCAAATGTGGTTTGCACAGATATTAATTTATGTTAATCATTTAAACTTAACAATTATATAGATTTATAGTAATTTTTTAATATGATTAGATAAATGTGAAAAAGTAAACACTTTAACTGATGCATTCATAAATGCAAGGAAGTTATGAATAATAAATTACATTCATTGATTTAGGAGAACTGCTAAGAATATGTCTACATCTTCAATTGTTAACCATCAAATTAAGATTTTAGATTAAAAGACCATTAATTGTGCCCATTTCCAATAAGTATACTAATAGAGAAATTGGAATAGGTAAGCTCTCTTATTTTATTCTAAATCAATTTTTATTATTGTTTTGAAAGACACTTTATATAGTTAGTATGACCAAGATATGTAATCTCTTCCTTGCTCAACATGAAGTTGACAAGTGATATTTAAAAAAACAAAAAATCATTGTGGTCATAAATAAAATATTTCAATATCCATCTTAAATAAAATAATTCTATATCCACTCTATATCAAAATGTTGACCTTGCAGGTCAAATTTAACTTTGCAACCTATACATGCGATCATCTCTTCAACTACTATGAGGAATTTAAAACTCAAAATTTGCCAAACGAATTTGGGGATTTCACTCTCATTTCTCCATTTTCCCCAAAATTCACACAAACCAAAATATGCAACAATGAATTTCACCAAATTTTCACTGGTCCTTGCCCATACAATTCCCCAATGTTTGAACCAGAAGCTATGATACCATAATGTAATCCACCCAACCTTCAAGTGAGGGACATTGCATATGAAAAACACATTAACATTAAGATTTATTTCTAACTTAATTTCTTGTAGCTTACCAGCTACATACCACACACATATTAAATAGTTTTATTAATACCATATTCTAAATGCATCTAACAATATGGAGAAAAACGTGAATGAAACTGTTCAGAAAACAAAAAAATACCCAGCATTCATATGAAACATTTACACAATGCAATAACATAAGAATAGAAGAAAAACACTTATCTTTCAATAATTAACCAACTAGCTATGTATGGAGGATGAACCTCCCATCCATAGGGAGTGTTATTCATTTCCTCTCAATAGCAGGCCACCCCCAAGCTTAGGATATGAGACAGGAGGAGATCTGACCCACTGGTTGACTACTCTCCACATACAACAACCCCCAAAACCAAGTTCTACTCCCACAATAGTTTCAATCCTCCATCTCTCTCTCTATGTTTCTCTTCCCCACAACTTGCACTGCCAAAGGAATGTATCCCTTTCACTGCTCACACTCCCTCATGCTATACCATTCGTTTATCAAGGATCCCAATGCACTTGGTTGGCCAGGAACTCTCAGTTTCCCAAGGAGTTCGCAGAGTAGTCTTCATAAATCTCTTGAGTCATTTCCTCAACTGGAAAACACACTATGGCTTTGCAACCCATTTTGGAGGAACATAGGCCTCTTTTCCAGCATAACCACAACCCAATAAAGGCTTCCTTCAAGCACAAAATGGCTAGTGCTCTTCCCCAGCACTCAACTCTTCTCTTATTTCCCAAAATCTGCAAGTAAAAACTACTCTCCATGCAAAAACGTGAATGTCCAAAAGAATGCCCCTTTGACCATACAAATTTACTCTCTTTGTTTTCTTGCTTGAACTGACTTACAGTCTTCCCAAATCTTATTGTACTCATGACCATGCTCTCCAATAACTATGGGATGCGACTCTTCATGCCCACCTTCTTACACTCAACAACAAATAAATAGAAAGATCAAGTGACCAGTACGATATTTTCTGGATAGAATTTCTAGAAAAGTTGCTACAGTGGGTAGATCGTCTACAAGAAGCACCAGAATTCAAAGAATGAGTAAAATAAATTGGTCCTTGGGAGATAGAGAAGCTAGCAGAGCTTCATCGAATTGATCATCAAATCATTCAAGCGGTGGATTTCTGGGTTGACACATCTTTGGAAGGATATATCATCTAGTTTGCAATGGAGAACCACCAATATTTTTCATGAGCCGAAATAATATTCAGGAAAGAAGAACAAAGAATATTGTTGAGGGGAATTCCCCTTTGGATTAAGGTATTTTTGGTGGAGGAGGGGATGCTAGTTGTTCTCCCACATGATATGGAAGCCTAAGACCATGCGCTCAAGGTGGGGTGAGTTTGGGGTAGGTTCATGACCTAAGAAGGGGAACATGTTCTTTGACAGATGGGGGAAGAGAAAACAACAATAAGTGAGCATGCCCAAACGAGATCTGCCATAGTTTATAAATTGTGGAGGGGAAAGGTAAAGATAGCAGTGAAGCAGTGCAAAGTGTTGCAGAAATAAATCAGACATGGAGGAATGGATGAAAGGAAGATAGAGGAGTTGCAGAAGTTGTGAAGACAAGCAAGAATGGCTAGTATATGGTTGAAAGAAAGAAAAGTGCAGAAAGAAAGAATCCCCATGAAGAGAAGATGAGATGAGGAAGGTGTAGAAGCAAGAGAGGATGAGGGACATCTGGATCTTGTGGAAGAAAGAGAAGAGTTGGTCCCAATACCAGGAGGAATCAACCATGAAACAAAGCAGGTTGCTCTAGTAAAAGAAAAAGAGACCCCCCCCAAATCAAATAAACCCACCCAGAAGTCAGTGGAACCAACCCCGAGTCACCCATACCCCAGGCACATTCAATACCTCCGGTAAGCTTAGTACCCCATACTCATGCAAATCCTATTTTGTCGAATTTAGTCAGTTCAGCAAGACCTGCAACCATAACCAGTGAGAGGATAGTAGGGTCTCCTGGTAAATCGCAACCAGGGCCATTAGGATTTATTTTGATAAGAACAAGAACAACGACAATAGTTGGGAACATAGGAGGATCAATCGCCCAATACCCAAAATTATGGGGTAAAGGGGATGAGGACATAGAACAAAATTGGTTTCTATGTGAGGCCATTTGGAGGTCAAGAGGGAACTTGGATGCGAACAAGTTAGTAGAATTCCAG
>CBVK0101292664.1:0-10239 GCA_900067695.1 Picea abies | reverse complement strand
CAGTGAGAGGATAGTAGGGTCTCCTGGTAAATCGCAACCAGGGCCATTAGGATTTATTTTGATAAGAACAAGAACAACGACAATAGTTGGGAACATAGGAGGATCAATCGCCCAATACCCAAAATTATGGGGTAAAGGGGATGAGGACATAGAACAAAATTGGTTTCTATGTGAGGCCATTTGGAGGTCAAGAGGGAACTTGGATGCGAACAAGTTAGTAGAATTCCAGACTATTGTGAGGGGTCAGGCCCTCAAATGGTACATGAAGGATATTGAGTCTGGGGTACAAGGACAAACCTTTACCCTTGACCAAGTGCATCAGAAATTCATTGTCAAATTCAAGCTACCTCAGTCAGAACTGCAAGCTCTCTCTGAGTTGTGCCAGACTCAACAAATAGAGGGGTAGTCTACATGGGAATATAGTCAGAAGTTTAAGGATGCTATTAGGATATTGGCACACCCAATTCATGAAGAACATCAAAGAGAATGGTACATCCAAGGGTTTCTACCCTTGAATCGAATCCCCTTGACACAATAAATAATATCCACATTGACAGAAGCTTTCGAATAATCAATGAAGATTGAATCTATGTCGGGATACCTAATGAGCTTGAGGATCACCAGACCTTTGGTAGATTAACACATGTAGAATCTCCAAGGATAGATATTTGCACTCACGAAAAAGATCCAGGAATTAACTCTACTCAAGCTAGCGTGACCTCAAGTTTGGTGCACAGGATGCTACATAGAGGGGCATCTGGCAACTGAGTGTCCACAGATAAGGGGAATAGGCCACCCACCTATAGGACCAACGGGATGAGTTGCATGGGTATCAAAAGCTCCAACATTTCATGCACTAGTTCAATACAACACTTTACCAAGTGCCCAACCCACTTAGACAGTTGAATACTATGAAATCTGTTGGACTCAGGGGCATGCACCAAGACACTACCCCATCCTGTAGAAGTACTCATCAGTGCCCAATACAATACATTTTGAATTTGGTGGCTCCATGATGCATGATACAAACCAATGTAGGGAATTAGATGCACTTACCGATAGACTGGACCGGACTGCATTTAGGATAAACGAAATACCCCAAGGGTTGGGAAGAGGCCAGGGAAGTGGTGGTGCAGTAGGATTTAGAGGAGAGAGGAATGGAGGAAGAGGACTAGGTTGATGTTACAATTGCAATGAACAAGGACATATGACGAAATACTTTCCCCATCTTAGATGACCATGGTTTTCAAACTGTAGAACTAATACCCATGCACCTGAAGAATTCCCATATATGATCAGATCGGAAGAGCACACGTAGAACTAATACCCATGCACCTGAAGAATTCCCATATATGATCGCAAAGTGGGAGGACTGGGTGGGTAAAAGAGGAGTTAACTTCATAGGCTCAAAAATTAGGAGAGAAGTTGAAGAAATGTTACCTAAACTTGACATCATAACTCGAGGAGGAGAAAAAACTGGGGTAGATGCAGGCAATCGGCCCAAGATCCAAAAATCATCCCCCAAGGATGATAGGTATGATCCTTTGAAACAAAAGCTATTTTTCAAAGATGCATTAGAAATATTTAAATATGAATCTTCTCTAGAAGTAAGATAAAACCCCCCTAAATTCACCCTGCAACCCAAGATTTCTCAAGCTCCTTCCTCACCTCCTGCACCCCAAAACCCTCTAAATTCCAAAATACTCTTGGACCAGTCCCAAAATATAATCAATATTTGGTTTAATTATTCTATGATATCTTGAGAGATGACTGCCTTTATGAGAAGTTGCAGAAAATCTTGTACCTAATCCTGGGGGATGAGGGAGCCTGAGAAACTAAGATAACTACCAACCTCCCTTAGAAGAATACACATAGAATACAAGGAAGGAAGGTGCGAACTGGAAAAGAATTTAGGTTGGAATCCCGGTTAGATGACTTTGAAATTAAAGATATCATACTGGACTTGGGTTCAAATGTCAACATATTACCCAAAAAGACTTGGGAAGCTCTAGGGAAATCTCAGTTAGTTTATTCCCCCATCCAGCTGAGAATGGAAAATCAATACTACATTTTTCCAGTAGGAAGGCTTGAAGTTGTCGAAGTAGATGCTACAGGAGTTAAAACGATAACTAATTTTGAAGTCATTGAAATCACGGGAGATGAAGACCCCTACCCTGACTTATTGGGAATTTATTTGGCTTATGACAATTATGCTATCATTGAGATAAAGAGGGACACTATGACGTTTGAAACAGATGAAGTAAAAGTAATCCATCCCTTAGATCCATACATGGGACCCATATATACTGATCCAGTGGATAATAACATGGAATAAGAATTTATCGACCAGTGATACACTGTAACAACATGGATGGGGAAAGATTACATCAATCCCATTGCAGATGGATCTGTAAGTTGGAGGAGTATACAGTCAGTGGAGGAGGAATTTGAATTAGCTTTTGATAGTTGGTAGCAGGGTTCATATGAAATATTTTCAAGATGTTGTGCAACTATCAAGGAAAGAAGATGGATTGGAATTGAGATGAGGGATCACCCAACATACGATGGTACTTCAGATTTGATTATCTTTCTCATTGATATAGACAAAAAAGTTGAGCCAGAGAAAAGGATATCGATTCTGGACATAGCTTTGAAGGATACCCCAGCCAGGTGGTGATCCACTCACAGAGCTTCACTTATAGATTGGGAGGACACAAAGAGATGTATTCCATACAAATTTCTCAGAAGAGATCAAGTGACAACAGAGACGGACATGGATTTTTGTGAAGTACAATTGTTCGATGGGAAGACTAAGCCCATAATGCATGTTGAGAAGTGCATCAAGCAATGGAAAGTTGAGAAAGTACCATCTCAGGTATTGGTTCACTTCTTTTTCCACTCATTAGGTGCAATTCCAAAAACTTGGTACATCCATGAAGAGACCAGGAGACAAATGAACCGATGGAAGACACTAGAAGACCAATTTTGCAGAGATATTTCTTTTACTAGTAAGACTCTGGAGCTCCACCTAGTCCTTCAAATAATTCAAAAGATGTTATTTATTGATGATTATGAATCTAAATAAATCCCAATGGTATGTTCTAATCATTCCCATTTTCTTCAGTCCAATCGAGACCACAACCTTGTCAGAATAACGATAGCCTGCTGAAAAATTGATAAGGACTAGTAAGAACCAACTGAAGTAGAAGAACTTAGGAACCTCAATATTAAAGAAATTGTGGGAGCTAGGGAAATCCAGGATACTACACCTATCCATACAAGTAGCATCTATACCCATCCTCTAAATTTGCAGATAATAAACATAGGGAGTGAAGAGAATCCTAAGATAACTTCTATAGGGGATTACTAGGATGAGAAGACCATGGATGAAATCAAGAGTCTACTGCAGGAATACAAAGAACTATTCCAAAAAAAAAATTCAAAAATGAAAGGCATAAAAGAAACCATGGGAGAGATGAAGATCGAGATAAAACCTGACTCGAAATCCATGAAGCACAAGTCGTATCATCTCAATCCCAAGGTGAAAGAAAAGGTCAAAAGAGAAATAGAACAAATGCTTACGGTAGGACTAATCTTTCCAGTTGAAGAAGCATAATGGGTTATCCCCATAGTCATGCATAGAAAAAAGGGTACCAAGGACATTCGGGTCTATGTTGACTATAGGATTTTGAATTTCACATGTGTACACAATCCATTTCCGACACCATTCAATGATGAGGTATTAGATCAAGTTGTGGGGAAATAAGCATATTCATTTATAGATGGATTCTCAAGGTATCACTAGGTAATGATTTCAGAGGATGAAAAGAAGAATACCACATTTATAACTAAGTGGGGGTCATTCACATATAAAGTAATGCATTTTGGCCTAAAGAATGCCCCTACATTTTTCTCCAGGATTGTTATTGCAACATTTCATGATTTCATACATAGGTTCCTAGAAGTCTACATGGATGAGTAGATGATATACAACTTACTGAACGAGCACGTAGGGATACTCTGGTTAATGTTTGATATATGTCGGGAGTTACATATAGCTATAAACCTGAGGTAGTGTATTTTTTGCGTACTGCATGATAACCTGCTAGGCCACATTATTTTTCAGGAAGGAGTCTTCGTAGACCCAACTAAAGTTGTGGTTATCCTAAACATGTCGCCACCTACAAGTGTGAAACAGTTTCACAGGAAACTTGGGCATACAGGATACTACCGTAGGTTCATCAAAAGCTATGCTAGTATTACAACACCATTGGATAAATCACTAAAGAATTATAAATCTTTTTGGTGGATGGTTAAGTGTGACAAGACGTTTGATACACTCAAGGAAACATTTAGTACTGCACCAATCTTTATATACCCCAATTGGGAAATTGAATTCCATGTACACATGGAAGCATCGGGTGTTGTTCTAGGAGCCATCTTATCACAAACAAGGGAAGGGAATATTGATCACCCTATATACTTTTCTAGCAGAAAATTGTCTCAAGCTGAGCGCAAATATACAACAACCGAAAGGGAAGGTTTGGATATGATCTATGTGTTGCAAAAATTTAAACACTATTTGCTAGGTTCTTATTTTAAGTTTTTCACTGACCATTCTGCATTGAAATACCTTGTAAATAAGCTAGTTCTTGAGGGAAGGATTTGCAGGTGGCTCTTACTCTTTCAGAAGTTTTCCTTTGTGGTAATTATCAAACTTTTTAAGTTTTTCACTGACCATTCTGCATTGAAATACCTTGTAAATAAGCTAGTTCTTGAGGGAAGGATTTGCAGGTGGCTCTTACTCTTTCAGAAGTTTTCCTTTGTGGTAATTATCAAACTTGGAAGATGTAATGTAGGACCAAATCACTTGTCAAGATTGGAATAAGGGGAAAGTGGAGGAGTAGTGGATGACCAACTCCTTGATGCAAACCTATTCCAGATTGAATCCATTCCTGAATACCTTGAAGTGATTGTTAGTTTCCTAAGTACATGGACTTTCTGAGGGAATTATTCTGCAACCCAGAAGAGGCACCTGGTAGTCTGTGCAATAGATTACCAAATTATTGCAGGCCAACTCTATAAGATGGGACTAGATAACATTTTGAGATGGTGTGTCCTAAGCCATTATAAGATGGGACTAGATAACATTTTGAGATGGTGTGTCCTAAGCCATGAAAGGAAAGATATCTTATGGGAACTCCACAATGGAGTTGCGGGAGGGCACGTTGGAAGGAAAGACACATCACAAAAGGTTCTCCAAGCCAGATTGTGGTGGCCCACGTTATTCAAATATGATAAAATCTATACTAGGTCTTGTGATGTTTGTCAACGAGTAGGTAAGCCATCACATAGAGATGAATTACCTCTTTAGTTGGTTAGGGAACTGCAAGCCTTTGAGAAGTGGGTTTTTTATTTTATTGGACCAATTAACCCACCCGCAAGACATTCAAAGGCCATATATATCACTACCACAATAGACTATATTACACGGTGGGAAGAAGCAGAAGCAGTCCATGATTGTTCAACAAATACAACAACTAGATTTATATTTGAAAATATTATTGCTCAATTTGGATGTTCTAAGAGTCAGACTAGTGATCAAGAGAGCCATGTCATGAGAAGCACAATCGCATCAATGATGACACAATTTCTTATTTTGCACCATAAAAGCAGTCCCTATCATCCACAAGCTAATGGAACATTAGAGGCATTCAACAAGATTTTAGAGAGAGGGTTGACGAAGGTGTGTTGCGCAAACAGGGAAGACTGGGATGACAAAGTTCCAACAATTTTATGGGCTTATAATACTACCATAAAGAAGATGCACAAGTACACCCTATTTCAGTTGGTTTACGGAAAGGAAGTTGTTGTACCTTCAAAGTTTATTAACCTCGGTCTCTGTATAACTCAGGATAAACAAATCACGGATGACACATCTGTTGCGCGAAGGATTCCATAACTGCAGGAACTGGAAGAAGCAAAGTTCCTTGTTTACTTTCATCAGTCAGTGGAGAAAGCTAGGTAGAAGGCTTGGAACAATCGACACATTAATACTAAGAGGTTTGTGCAAGGTGATAAGGTACTCCTATATGAAAATCACTATAAAAAACATCCAGGCAAGTTGCACATGCATTGGTTAGGGCCATTCCTAATGGTTGAGATCAGACAGTCTGATGTTGTCAAGATAACGCAACTAGATGGTGTCCTTCGACCATGGTGGGTGAATGGAGCACGCTTGAAACCCTACATTACACACACTTAACATGAAACATGGTTGCTACAATCCAAGGGAGCATGTACAGAAGGTAGTCTTTGATTTTTTGTTGAAGTTTATAGCAATGTTGAATTTTGTTTTATATAATAACGTCTGCGTGTACTTAAGAGCGCTATGACATATCCGTCTCATTTTCGTTGTTAGGTGTTTTTGTAACATACCCACATAGAAACGCATTATCCGATGTGTCTTCAATATATTCAGCCATACAAGTACAACGACCAGAAAAACTTTGTGGTTGGGGGAGAATTGAATCTAAACTTTATTAACGACTAAGTCTTGGTAATGTCATTTCTAGTTGTAGCTTTTTGGGTAACATCCAAGAACTGTCAACATGTTTCGTCAAGTCTTAAAGGTGCTTGTCCACGTAGAAAATTTCAATAAGATTTCCATGATTCTCAACCGTTAAAACGGTAAGACCCTCATGTTGACCATGTGTTGAGAAAGAGACCTATTAACGTCAAAATATCACTCGAAGATTTTACCCCGTTACCAGTATCGTCGCACATCCGCACCATAGATTGCATTGTTGGCCTCATTACTCGTTCATTGATAATCCATTAATGGTCTATCTCGTTACCTTAGCTATAATACTCTGTAATATTATTCAGAATGCCATTCTATTCACCTGCTTGTCTTCTTCTATTGAGTCTCTAAATCCTGGTGCATTCTGCAAAGTTGGTCGCCACCCAGTTCTTGAGCCAATGTCACAACTAGCACTCCATAACGAAAATTCCGATATTATTGGGAGCATGAGGCTCCATATCAAAGGAAGCAGTTTCATATGAGCCCTATAATCCTAGGCTTGAGGTCTTGGGCGATGTCAAAGGAAAATACGAGTAGACAAAAATCCTTGACCTGGATCTCACAAACACGATGTTTTTCCCCCAAATGAACATCGACATGTTTTGCGAGATGGAGTCTGGGCCAAATGGGGAGGTGCGGTTCCTCTCGAAGGATGAGTTTCTAAATCTGTTCCACTCAACAATCATGAAACTCTGGGACCTCCCAGTGTTCCAAACCACTGGTGAAGTTGCGCGATGCACTAAATTCCTGATCAACAGGGTGCTTGATCGCATTTTATGGCTCGATAGATGATATCCCATTCATGTTGAAGATATTCACCAATTGATAGGACTATCTTTGGAGGGCGAAGATGTATACAAAGGATTTCAAGGACCAAGCAAGCATGGAAAGAGGAAGGGCAAGATTAGCCTGTATGAGTGCTTCCATACACAGAGGGGATATCGCACAACAAAAATCAAATCAATTCCCCCTGAGACAGTCAAAATGTAATGCTATGTGATCGCTAGCAAGGTCATGCACTCTTACTGTAAGGGTGAATGTACATTGGATTCCCTATTAGTGGTTGACTTCTATGAAAATGGTGCAATGTTCAATTGGTGTAGTTACTTGTTGTAAGAACTCCTTGTCGCTTGCGAGGAAGGTCAAGAGAAGGGAGGCACCTTCACATAAGAATATATGCTTCTGGATTTTGTAATGCTGAAGTGGAGGCCACCCACATGAAGACATTTAGCACCTGTCAATAAATGTCACCTCACTAAGATTTGTGAGCATTGGCATGCAAAGGTAGACTTAGAAAACATGGAGTTCAACAACGTTGCGTTCCTAAAGTGGTACAATTAGTTAATTGATGCCACCCAAAGGATGTGTATACCATAGGAGCTTCTGAATTTTCATACGAGGAACATTTCATTTTCTCTGAACCGCCATTATACATTTGTTTGGCCAAGGCATGAAAAGCCTTAATACTTTCATAAAAGGATTCTACCGTTCTATTTGGATGAGGAGATACTGGAAAGGAAATTATTTCTTTGCCAAGAGTTAAACGCACCCTACGCAATTCAAGTGTCCACTATTCATTGCCACTGAAATTGTTAAAGAAGAAGAATCTAGCAGAAGAAGCAAGGTCGAGCTCTGCAAAGGTAGAACAACCCTAGAAGTCACCAACGACCTCAAAATCAAGGGAGGAGGAAGAACACCAGTTGCAGAGGACAGAGAGGCCTTTTCCAGGATGTCCCAAGCTTCCAGACGAGACCATCTTCTTAGGTAAAACCATTAATGAAATCTTATCTTCCACATTTGTACAGGAGGTCTTGGCTAAGAATCCCAAAAACGATGTGTCCCCAGCAGTCAACCCAACTAAAATCATCAACCCCTAGCCTATATCGATTGCACTACCTCGCACCCTAGTAGCTCAGAATATTATCCATGTCATCGATGACCCTAAGTCTAACCCAAATATACCTTCCACCATAGTCACTGAGTAACTACCATCATTACCAAATGTATATACCATAGTCCCTCTACCGCACAATTCCCCAGAACCTGTGCAACTTGATATTTCATAAATGGTTCCCTTTCAAGAGAGCTGACCATCCATAGTACCAGTGCTTACGCAAATCCCACATGTCCCCCTCCTGGATACACAGTCTTTGAGGACATAGAGAAATAGAGAAGTCATGAAGGATCAGAGTCGAACCTATGAAGTTTCACCCATAACATAGCTCATGACGCAAAAGGAGGAACAGTCTCAAGCACCACAGGAGACTCAGTTGAGACAAAGCACAACCTCACTAAAAGAACAATTGGAACCCATCCTGGAAGATCTGCAACAATGTTCAGAACTCTTACATATCTCCCTAGTGCGGGTGGAAGCTATCCCTAAAGACTAAATTATACCAAAAGTTGCGAGGGTCACTCTAGGGGGAAGAGGAAGTTGAGACACCATCTAAGCAATCCATGGCTAGTGGGCTTCCACTCCAGATCAGACTCTCACTGAAGGCCATAGTTACATCCTGAGAGCTTGCTTAGTTGTCAACACTGCAACTGGTAGGGTTGATCAGTGCCTCAACCGATCACCTATAACAACGAGTTCAACAAGATGAAACACAGGCTGAGTATTGGAGACAGTAAGGAATGTTGGAGAAGACCAAAAGAACGCAAGAATAATACTTGAAAATCTAGGCAGAAGAGAAAGTGGTTAAAATGAAGGGAAAGCTCACAGATATCTCACCAAGTTTCAGAAAATCATTCCCTCGTATGCCTGAATACAACGACACTACAGAACCAGAGGAACAACTCAGATTGTTTCAAAAAGCATGGGTGGTACTAACACATTGAGCAAAGGAGCTTCAAACAAAGTTGGAGGGAATGAAGTTGAAGGTCGAGGAGCAATCCAAAGAACTTCAATGACAACTAGAAAGAGTTTTTCTGGAAGGAAACGATGCCATATACTTGTTGCACAAAAATATTGCTGAATGTACCACCATATTCAAGGAAGTCAGTGAATGGATAGGTGTTATAACCCACCGCAACCAGGAACTGGAAGACTTGCGCACCAAAATACAAACACTCAATGAATAAGTAGCTAAAACACACAATCCTCTAGAGCAACAAGAAAAATTTGATGAAATGCAGCAAGCAGACAATTCTCTGAACGCTATGTTTGAATCTCAAAGAGTAGTAAAGAAGGAAATAAGAGCCTTCAAGCCTGTAGTTCAAACTGCATACCTGCAGATGCATCAGGTTGACACATTAGCAGATGCAGAATGGAATTCTTTCATTGAATCCAAGCTGAAGGAATTCAACCTCAACACAACACAACAATTTGTTGCAGAAGCTTCATTGCTTGCCAGAAAATGGCAATATAAACTTGAACAATTCCAAGAGGTCAAAGAAAAAACGTTTGAGATAGTGCTAGAGTTGGGCCCTTCGTTTGAACGAGAAAAGGTGGAAGAAATTAAAAAACCTGAAGGTAAAGAGGGTCAGGTGCCAATTCATTTTTTTCTATTATTTTTTTTTTTAATTTAAATTTTTGTTTTTTATTTTTATTTTAAATTTAATTTTTTTAGTTTTTAAATTTTGTACTTTGAGTTTGTATTTTTTTTTTTTTTTTATTTTTTTTTTTAATTAAGGTTTTATAGTTAGTTCAATTTTGT
>CBVK0101288640.1:0-14584 GCA_900067695.1 Picea abies | reverse complement strand
CATGTGTTTCCTCCTAAGAGGTTACAAGTTCAAATCCAGAGGGGGTAGGACATGTCTACTAGACTTTAGTAGTGAAATCCTTCCAAAAAATCCTTTGTCCCACAAAATTATTATTGTTATTATTATACTTCTATGACATTATTATTATTATTATTATATGTCATATATTACTTAAAACACCATTAAAATATTTTAATCATAATAACTTTTTTACTTTCAATTGTTTTATATATAGAGTTGAAATATTTTATTTATAAAAGACATTAAATTTTTGTTTTGATGTTTTATATAAATATATTTAATAAACCCCCCCAAAAAAATGTAATTATCCATGTATTAACTCATTACAATTTTAATAAAAAATAACATAAAAGTACTCAAAGTTTCAAGCCTAATCTCTTCAAATCTACTATAGTAAATTATATTGAAAAGGAAAAATACTATGTTTATTCACAGCATCACAACATTGATATATATAAACACCATAGCTAGATTTTTTAATGATATTTTAATAATAATAATAATAAAATTAAACTAATTTGATAATAGATTTTTTATTGATATTTTAATAATAATAATAATAGTAAATTAACTTAATAAATTGATTGTATTAAATGTGAATTGGATTGGTGGTTGAGTGGAGGATTTTTATCCTCCCACCAAAAATTAATTCAATAAGTAACATGTTAACTTCTTAATAAATACACTGTTATATTTTCCTTAAATCTTAAAAAATCTCATTTAAATTTAATTTGGAAATCATCCTTATTTCTTAAAAATAAATATGTTAAACTATTAGTATTATAATTTTATCTTTTACCAATAACATAGGAATATGAAATAAATTTCAATAAATAACATATTAACCTCTTAATAAATTCAATGTTATATTTTTCTAAGATCTTAAAGAATCCAATTTAAATTTAATTTGGAAATCATCCTCATTTTTCAAAAATAAATATGTTAAACTATTAGTATCATAATTTAATCTTTCACTAGTAACATAGGAATATGAAATACCAAGATATATAAAAACAATGTATAATATATTTGCAAAGATAAATAAATTTGACCTCTCATTGTAAATTAAAATTTACAAACTACTATAATTAGAGTTATATTATTCTTCAAACACATTCTCCACAAATTTATTTATATGTGCAAAAGAATAAACATCAAAATCATTAAAAAATTGAAAAAATAAAAAGTCGATCTCTCAGAACACTCCTTCAATCCTTTTGAAATACGATTTTATAGCTTGAATAGTGGAAGAACTATTTTTCTTTTTTATAGCATGAATCGTGGAAGAACTCATCATCATTGAACACCCTCCATATTGTGATTTTATGTGGTATTGAAGTCCCGAAAATAAATTCAACATAAAAACCATTATTCAACATATTCCTTGGTGTTATTGGTGCACTCAAACTCTAATCAATAGGAAGTCAAAGCCTTCCTTTCAATTGGGTCTATTAAAATAAAATATGCGTTAACTCCCTCTTATGACATGGAGCCATAAAAAAATAAAGTCCAAATGTTAGTGACTAAATCCATGTCAGTTGAACTAGTGCTAACTACTTTTAATATTATAGAGTCATTTTCATTAATCTAAGTGAAATGAAGGAGTTTGGGCTATTTAGCTGGTTGTAGGGCTGATTGTTGAGTTGCATAACACCCATAGTTAGTTTCTAAAAAATAATTTCCCAACATAAAATGAGAAAAGTTGATAGGTTCATTTTGATCTTTCAACTTCGTGACAATATGCTTCATGCGGGCTTCACTGTCCATCCTAATTTGATTCATTTGTCCTTTGTACTGTAGCCACAAGTGAGACCAATCAGTAGAAAAATAACCCTACAACTTCTTTGACCAAACTCTAATTAGTAGTCAAACATAGGCTTCAGGAATATCAACAACCACAATGTCAATAACCTGACAAACCATGGGGTTTAATGCTAGTCTGATCGTGGCATCTTTCAACTCACCCATAACCTTTGCACCAAATCTATCTAATTGAATTATCCTAGTTGTGCATTTAGAATGAACATCATTTATTTTTTGGTAGAAAGAGTGAGGAATTACATTAGAAGATGCTCCTAAATGTAGAAAGAGTGAGGAATTACATTAGAAGATGCTCCTAAATCTATCAAATAATTATGTACATTGTAGTTGTATATTTGAAGTGTTGTCAACAATAGAAGCATTTGTGATTTAGATTGTGTTCCTATACTCACTACATTAATAGTATCCTTAAGTGTTGCTTTATCCTCCTAGTTGTTCTTTGTTTTTTACCTATTCTTGGTGGCTTTATGCCAAGGGTTGGAAGGAGATTTAAAGGGTTTAGAAGTAAATATCTGTGTTGGGGTAAGGCACAAATTTCATACATGGAACATTTATCCTTAGTCTTCTTCATGTCTTTAGTGACATTGTATTCCATAGGTTACATGTATGGGTTGTATTTTCGGGTATTGTTAGCTTGGATATGACCAGTGGAGGATTTGTATTGAGGGGTAGTTGTATTACCCCAAGTCTAAGAGGGAAGTGTGAGCTTTTTTGAGGATGAAGTTGGTTTGGTAGGAAGAGTAGCATTAGGTATAGGTCCCTTACTCCTTAGGCCATAATTCTTAGGGGAAGGTTGGGTAGCCTATGAATTTCCTAGAGACACCTCTCCTACTACATCATTATCAGAATCCACACCTAATATAAAGAAGCATTGTATCTTCTCTAGTTGTGTCCCCTTATTTTGCAACCTCTTCAGTATCATCCTCTTGGGCTAACTTGTCAAAAGTTGATTGTTGATCAAGTATTTGATTAATGATCAAAGTCATAGAGTTAATCCATTAGGGACAAGTCTTCTCAGAATGATTGCCTTGATGATAAGTATAGAACTATTCCATCCCTACTTTGTCCATATTTAGATTTAAATTTGAGTGTTCTAGGGGCTTGGGTTGGTTTTGTATTTTTTATGGAAGCATATAAATGGTCTATGGGTGGGAATCCCTTCCCTAGCATTCCTTTTAAGATCAATGACTTCATTGGATAACTTATTAACTAACTTGAGTATTCCTTCTAAATTAGTGGGATCTTTTTCTGCACACTTGGTCAATATCAATGGTTTCTTTCCTACAACCACAACTTTACTATCGTCCCCTCTTAGGCTCCCAACTAGAGTGATAATTTTGTTTTCTACATTCATGAATTCTTCGAAATTTTCTGCTACAGTGATTTTACCATTTTACAGTGATGGCGATAGATGCATGTAAGGAAAATGTGTAATATTACACTACTACTACTTTTGTTGCATTGGTGTTAATGGGGAATTTATTAAGAATGGTGGTGAATAGTTGATTGAAGTATTTGATTCATTCTTTCTTCTCCCTTTTAATTGCTAGTATTTTCTCTTTCAAAATAGTAGCCAAAGCTTTATCTTCATCTAATTTACTGAAAAATCCCCTCTTGAAATTGTCCTATCCCTCGATGTATTTTTTTGGTAGATGGTAATACTAAGTAGATACTTTGTTTTCAAAAATGTAGGGGAATAGTCTACAAACCACATCTTCATGTTCAACGACCATTAACCTTATATCAAGGTAGAAATTATTTATATGACCATTGGGAAGGCATGAATTTTCTAGGTTGAACTTGGGTAAACTCCTCTTAGGGTGTTTAGGCAAGTTATGTAGCTTCCCTCCCAAGTTAATATATCCTTTGGAAATCCATGCGGCTAGGTGAGGTTGGTTTCCGACCATTTGGTTTTCTATCCATTGGTCCAATATTTTACCAGTTGTTATGTTTGATTCTAGTTCATGAGGTGGCGATTGTGGTGATGACAGAGGCGATGGTGGAATTTGGTCCAAAGGTTGAGGGATCTCTTGCAGAGCAAGTTCTACCAAATATTTTATGGAATAAAAAAAAACTTCTTGAGGAGTTTGGATGCATATTCTACGAGTGGTCCCTCGTCTGGGTGGAAAAGGTGTTATGTTAGCTCAATAATTTTCTAACAAAATATGTGAGCAAGATATTGTAAATAAATAACCTCGGGTTTAGGAATAATGTACAATTTCTCAGGAGTTGAATTACATCTTCAAAAATGAGAGAGGTGTCTTCAAAATAAATTTAGAATTTGGAATTATCACTTGTGTTATGGAAAAGATGAGGCTAAGGTTCAAGGGTTCATGGTTCATAGGTTTGACCATATGAAGACCAACTATTTATACCATCCATACAACTCAAACCCTCATAGAACCAATTTTTGTTGACATAGGCAGAGTTCCCAACAACAAATAGGAGTAGTCCTTGGCACAAAGTCTCAATTAGACCTCACAACATTTGGGATAGGAGACCCATATAGATTATATCTTTGTAGTCATTAATAAAGTGAGTGGGGTTGGTGATGGGAATGTAAAATGCAATGTGTAATATGCAATTACTCTAAGTTTATAAAGTAAACTATTTTGACTTATCCTAGCTAGGAGCACAACTAATTAAGAAGATAAAGGATTAATTATAAATTCTTCCTTGTACTTCTAAAATAGATAGTTGTAAGAGAAAAATAAGAAACAGATAAATATAAATGATAAATGTGAAGATAATAGTCTGTAATAACACATCATTCACAACCATATATCTATCAGCGTAGAACAATGAGCATCAGAAAAGTAACTTAAAATGAAAATCCATAGAAAATTATAGTGGTCAACACATGAAAATTATAACCTTATAGTGGTGAAAATGGAAATACTAAAACTAGAAGTAGTTCATAGAAAGTCAATCACAAGACACCATTTACTCCTCAAAAATTTCCATGAGGGATTCTCCCCATTAAAATTTCTTGAAATAGTTCTCAAAATTATAAAACGAAAGATCCCTTGATACAAGGATCTCATGGACATATATAGCCTACATTTTGCAACTAATTATTAGGACTTATTGCATTCCCTTTAACCATTAGAACCTTTGGAATTCCTTTGTTTTTTCCTTTTCCTAAAACCTTATACAACTATACATTATTTTAAAAAAATATTACAACCAACCTTTATCTTTGTCTTCAATATAAGAGACCCAAACCTCATGTTGGGAAGATAATCCTAACACTCACTTACATATGAGTTGGTCTAGGGAGAATTCATATCTAGATGCATCTCGAGTCATTTGGCCCATATTCCTGTTAAGTGTACAAAAAAATGAATTTATGAAATTTATGTCTCTTGATGGTTTAGCTATATCTTCCTTTAATACCTCCTTGGTGAATCAAGTGACCATTCCAATTAAAATCCTCCTAGATTTGATGTGGTCTTCTAACTCTACCAAAATATGTTCTATGGGCCTTAGTCCACCCATATCTTTGAGCTTAGGAAATGAACACCATTCAATCATATTTTCAACAACTATGTGTAAATGTGTGAAACTCCTAATTGATACAAATATATCATTTTCCAACATTGTGCATGTTTTATGGCATTTGGCTGGTGCTGCATAATTGAGCTAGATTTCCTTCTCTATCATTTTAAGCAAGTATAGAGGTGTGCTTTTATCTTCTTCTCACCACTTCTTTAATTCATCCATAGCCATATAAAATCCAAGAAATAGTACTTACTTGTCCTTGACTATATCCAACATTGTAAGTAGTTGTGTAGATACATCTTGGAACTCTTATTCAAAGGAACATGCTCTGAATTTTGTGACATTAGTGCTATCAACCTTGTAGTGTTTTACTTCTTGTTGAAGGTCTTGGATCCTTGCCTTGTAATATTCAATTTCTTAAGCAATGTTTCTGATATTCTTCAATGAATCTTGTGATAATACCACTGTAATTGAGGACACAGCTATAAGATCCTTTCTAGTGTACATTAAAAGTGGTGTCTCTATAGTTACGGAGAATGATGGTAATCTTGGTAATGTAATATTTTTTGTGTGATTTTCTTACAATCCTCCCACTTGTTTTTTCAAAATATAAGGAATCTAGGCTTACTACTCTATCAAATTTGGATGGGGTGAATTCACCCAATCCAATTTCTCCAAGTGGGAAATGGCCTCCTGTTAGAGCGGTTTTTGAAGTGCCAGTGGAATTTTCCAATGAGCTAGTGTCCATCTAGTGTATTCCTTGTGCTTGTTATTCTCTTCTACTATCTTCCCTTTCTTTTCTTTTTCACTCTTCTTCTTCTTATTTCTTCTTTTCTTCTTGTTCTTTCCTCTATCTTTTTGTTTCTTCTTCCATTTTCTTTCTTTCCTCTTCCTCTTTCTTATTTTTTTCTACTTATTCTTGTTGAAGCCCCAATGATTTAGAATCTTGTTTTGTTTTTCCCTCCTATTGGGAAAATTGAATCCTTAGTGATTCAACCTCTTTCTCTATTATTTCCTTTTTTGTTGCTACCTTGGCTACAACATTATTTTGTGTCCTTTCTCTTTTCAAGCTCTCACTTTCCATCTTTTCCATTTTATGCCTAAAACCACCCCCCATTCTAAAAGGACTTTTTCATAAGATATTTCCATCCTATAGAGTTCTTCTCCTTTCCATACCTCATTCTCATATGACCACTTGTATTTGAATACATTTTAGTGTTGACTAACGATGACCAATGGGTCATTCCTGCAAAATCTTTCCTCCAAAAATGAAAATCTTCCATGGTTTTTTCTTCTGTTGTTTCTTCCTTTATGTCTTTGATACTATATGATCCCACATAGAAGGGAAATGGGGATCAAGGTAAATTATTATCTCATTCTAAGGATATTCCAAATCCATGTACCATTATGTGATATGCAACCTCTTGGAGAGTTATCTTGTCTAGTAAAAATCTGGGGAGTAAATGAGGATCTTTTGTGGTGCCATAGACTCTTATATATGTCCCGTTTTCTATGATGTACTATTTACCTACCTCACTTACATATGCATCACTTTATCTGACATACATTGAGTTGGATCATAGAGAAACAATTTATATAGGGGAATTAGAAGTTTCTCACATATCTTATGATAGTGGATTCGATAATTATGCTCCCATAACTCTTCGTAATATATGTGTATAGTCAGGTCACTAAATTTCCACTATTAGTGCATACCCAGGAAAGCGTTGATTGCATAGAAAATTTATATCAAGTAATATGCCATATAAAATGGGAGGTGTGTCCCAAGTACTCTATGGCTATCAAGATGGCTTGTTCCAAGGAATTGGAGAGAATGGCTCCAGAATTGAATACATTGCTTGTTTTGGTTACTTCATATATTAATGACACCTATGATTCCTTGAAATTCATGGCATCTTATTCTCCATATATGTTTCTCAAAATATCTACAAAAATATTGTAAGGAGTCTTCAATAGGTTTCTTGGAAAAAAAATTCTTATTTCCCTGAACAGTTTGTTGGGTACCCACTAGATTTTCATCACCTCTCTACAATCCAATGGGAATTACAACATCCACTCTTCAGTCATGTTGACCTCTACTATGGGTAATTTGTAATATATGTCCATGGTAGAGGTATGAAATGATGCGATGGATTTCCCATTTGTATCTTTGATCAACCTCTTATCAACAATTGTTCCATTGCTGATCCAAGAGATGGTCTATCCGCAAGGAAATACAAAGGTGTTTGTAACCACTTTGTGGAGCTAGGAATGCTTGATTGATAGGTAGAATATCTTATCTAGGTTAGTTTCCCAAGGGAGGAGTCGAATCTATGGATATGTCTCCTCCTAAATAATTTGGTATAAATCCCCCATTTGAAGACTACACCAGTCTACATGCAACATCTTATATTGTCATATGTTGGTCTTGGGGCACCAATGTCTATCTATTGCTCCACTTTGTGATATGGGATTAATTCAATGATGGGGTCTTCTTATTTTTTTTCCCCTTCTTGGAAGCCATATCAGGACCTTGCAACTCATCCATGTCAACAACATCACACATTATCATTTTTAGTTTAAAAAATATATAGATGTTCATGTGGAGACAAGTAACAAAGGATTAAAAAATGCTTATCTTTTAATGGTGGTTATCTTCAGGGGAAAATGTTTTTGTTCTCGAGGGTTAAATTTCAGTGGTTCCCCTAAGAATCATGTCAGCTATAGTTGCACCAATGGGGCAATCCCTTTAGTTATGGCCCTCCACGAGTCCACTTATATAAGTTGTGACTAGGGTTGAAAGGATCAAGGCTTAAATATTGCTTGTAAATAATCCAAAGAACACTACAATTATAGGGACTATCGAAGGTACTGGAAAAACATAAACAACAACTACCAACTTGTTAGCTAATATATTTCAAAAAAATTGAAAATTAAGTGATAAAGGTTATGTGGAATCCTCAAAGGTGTTAATTGGTAAAGGTATTGGGGTTGCTTGAATATGTTTACTAAAATAACCTATCTACTTTTTTGCAAGACCTGCATAGAAATATGTTATCATTCAACTGGGTCCGAAAGGAGAAGAAAATTATCTACATGCAGGGCTATAGATTTAAAATTAAAATCGTCCCCTTTCCCTCGAGTGATGTCTAGGGTCTCATACACCAATTTGGTGTGGCCTGATCGTGACCTTAAAAATAGATTGTTATTATTATTATTATTAAAATGTAAATTTTGCACATGGAGGTAGGAGGGAGAGTGAGAGAGGGGGCACATGGAAGTTATTTTTTAATCCATTCTTTGGGTTGCTTGGGCAATATTAGTGGTAGAAGAATGTTGGCTAGGGTATATTTCTTGTGATTTATTAGGAATTAAAGATGAAAATAATATATTTAAACCTTGTAGGTAAATGCGTACTTGGAAGAAGTTGAACCTTGTAGGTAAATGCGTACTTGGAAGAAGTTGATGGGTTTTCTTTGGAGGTGTGGATCTATACAATGAGTCAACAACACATGAATCAACTAGTGTTGTTGAAAATCCATGCGTCCAATGGGATTAGTGTGCTTGAGAAGAAAACGACAAGTGGATGAATGAAATGGTAAAAATAAAAGGGCCAAATTTGGTTTTATAACCCAAAAATGTCACCTTTAAAAAAAACGTTTTTAAAAGCTTGTTACATCAAAGGGTCAAATCAATGTGTCCTATGCAAGGAAAACTTGATGAGGCACAATAAAGGAGTAGAGTCACAACTTGAGGAAAGTTTGTGAGGGTGATATGTGTTATAGTGTTTTAAATTTTTCTAGTGTTATATAAAGAAAACTTGTCATAGGGATTTAAAACTTGACAAGGTGTGGTGTGTCACAAATGAAAAAAAAATTGGTTCGATATGCTACGAGAGAAAAAAGGTTTAAAAAATGTGGCGTGTCACAATTAAATTTGTCTTCTCTGTGACATGTTGCATCCTTGAAAATTTCAAGTGTCCCGATGTATCAAAATAGAAAGAGTTTTCTCTTGTATTACATCACAAGGAATGAAAACTTCAAAAGGCACGATATGTGAGAATTTTCAAAAAATAAAAAGTTTTCCTTTATCGTTGTGAAGGAAAAATTTGGTATGATGTAGTATATCATGCCTAAGATCATCTTCTATGATATTCATGACAAAAGGAAGTTTCTATGTGATGCAATAAGGCATTTTTTCACAGGTTTTGAAGGTTGTACAAAGAAAAAATTAATTCAGGGAAGCGATCAAATCAATTCTTTAGAACTTAATGAGATCTGAAAAGAATAATAAAACTAGCTTCTATGGAAAAATTCTAAGTCAAGTGATCAGTTAAAAGCAAAGTCCATAAAAACTCATAAATTCAAAAAATAAAGGAAAGGCCCTAGTCCATTTTTTCCTACATCGACTGATGAAAACAAAAATAGTATGGAGACTTGTTGCTTATTCAACAAAAATATAATAAAAACAACAATGATCTAATTTTCTTTTTTATTTCTTATGCCTTTTTTTCGTAGAACAATATACAAAATATTAAAAAAACACAAACACTATTATATATTAGTATAGATTTTGTATTTAATATCTACTTCAATTTTGTTCATTCTTCTACACTCATAAATTAATCAACTCCATATGTTTTATCCATACTTTGATTCGTATACTCGAATTAAAACATTGGTATTAAAGCCATACAATATAAGCAATGATTTTGTATTTAATATCTACTTCACTTTTGTTCATGCTTCTACACTCATAAATTAATCAACTCCATATGTTTTATTCATACTTTGATTTGTATAATCGAATTAAAAAATTGCTATTAGATCCATACAATGTAAGCAATTAATTTATGCTTGTTAATATGAATTTTGGATATTATTGACTAAATCTTTATTCTTCCTTTTATTTTATTGTTCACCTAGCAAAAGATTTCACCATGACCCCATCCAGATACACTCTTCCAACCTATTTGATGGAGCAACATCTTGAGGAATTCCTTTACTAATAGAGAAGATATACGATACATGAGTTCTTAAAAAAGCTTGAAATTGATCATGACCAAAGAGACCCTTAGTGGAGTCTCATCCTTTAAACTCTAGATGAATCTTTACATCCCCAACCTAAATAGAAAGGTCAACATAGATGCAATAGACCTCTAGATTTGTCAATTTAAGTCTTATTAAATTGTAAATTCTCCCATATATAGTGATAAATTCATCATGGTTCATCATTTCCACAATGAGAATGTACAAAATATCACATTGTTGGTAAAAAATTTAATGAAAAATGCATTAGAAAAATAAAACAAAATAAAAAACACCTCATTGACACATGAAAAGACCTTATGGTAGTTGAATAAAAAGATTTATATCACCCCAAGCATAAAGAAAAACTATTATACAAATAATGGTAGCAGTTACAAAGATGTATATACAATACTATCCAAAGCTATATTAATGAATTCTATGTTTACACATTGTAGATTCAAAGAAGAGCAAAGTTTTGTAGTGTAAGTGATATTAATCCCTACTTTCAACAATCAAAGGAGTTCTCACTACTACAATAGGGGCATCTTGGAGCCTAATTGGGAGTCCTATGCTTAAATTTAGGAAAACAGTCCTTCTATGCTTAAATTTAGGAAAAGGATGTATGACGAACTTTTTGTGTCTCCTAAAAGAATTGTTTTTCACTCTTGTGTTCATTTTAGCATCTTTGTTATGTCTTTCTAATGTAATTATATAGTAGAAACATAGAAGAAAATTAATCTATAGAAAGTAAATGAAACAATAAAGAGTATTGAACTTGTAGAATAAGTAACCATGTATTGATATTTTGAAAGGTGATAAATGTTCACATGCATGTTAAAATAAGAAAATACCTGATATAATAATAATTCTTGACAAAAGATGTTGCATAGCTTCTACCTCTATAAATAGTTTCACTACACAAACTACAACCACTAGTGGCCCCAACATTAATGACTAGGCCACATTTATTAATGAGTACCAACTACCTAGCATGCCTTATTCAAAATTTTATAGTCATTTATATTAATTAACCACATACCAACTGTCTAGTGGACCTTATCCAAAGAGGATGACCACTATACATTAATTAACTAACTCCTAAACACTGACAACTAGAGGGGTTAGTGTAGGACCCTAACATACCCCCACCCCCCTTCCAAAGTAGTGTTTTTCTCAAGGTTGGAGATGTGGAAACTATTGTAAAATTGTGGCTAGTCCCTAGATGGCATTATTGGGGTGTGTGCCATTCCACCATCTTAAGATTTCTTAAATAATGCATTGTTGTAGTTGACTCTCTCTTTCATCCAGTATTTACTTAGGTTCAACCAAATGTAACCCTCTTCATCAATTTTAGGTAGGATGGCCAGAACTCCACAATTTGTCCCAACCACTTTCTTCAAACATGACACATGAAACACTAGTTGGATCTTGGAGTGGAATGAGAGAGCTAATGTATAGGAAAACTGTCCAATTCTCTTAGGGATTTAATAGGGGCCCTAGAAATTGTGTGCTATCCTGTCACAATGATTCTCCTTGATAGATGTATGATTAAAATACTGGAGACATAGAATAAGTAATCCCCTTCTTCATAGGAGTTCTCTAAGAAATGTCAATATTCCTATTACTTCATTCAATTTTGAGCCAATATCAACTTGTCTTCAAGCTTTTAGAGAATGTTATCTTGTGTGCTAAGAGTGATGTCCACTTCTTGAACCTTGGATGTGCTTGGTAAGTACAAGGCCACTCATGGGGGGTTTTCAAAAGACAACCTCATAGGATGACATTTTGGTACCATTGTTGATACATGTGGTATTGTACCACCATTCTAAAAGGGGTATCTATTAGACCCATTGGCCCTATTGGTCAAATGTAAAGAATCTCAAATATTAAGTTTCCTAGCACTTGTTGACCAACTTTGGCTTACCATCTATTTGGGGGTGATAGTTTGAACTCATTTTCAATTAGGTGCCATTTAGTTTAAAAAAACTCCTACCAAAATTTGTTAATGAAGGTAGGATCGCAATTTGTCACAAATGAATTACGCATGCAATGCAATTTAAAAATATGATCCATTAAGACTCATGCAAATGTGGATGACTTAAATAGGTTCTATAAGGAACAAATGTGGTCCTATTTGGAAAGGAGGTCAATAGCCACTACGATGATAGATTTTTTCATGCTTAAAGAATCCCATTGATAAAATCCATGGAAATGTTATCGCAATTGTTGCAGCAATTAGTAATGGTTGCAAATCCCTAGGGGGATTCATTGTTTGACCCTTGTTTCATTGACACATGTCACATTTAGCTACAAAGGTATGGATTTCATTCTTCATGCCATCCCAAAATAATGAATATTTACCCATTCATATGTTTCTTGAAAGATAGAGTGACCTTCTATGGGAGAGGAATGCAATTCTTCTAACATCCATGATTTTAAAGTAGAATTATGCAACAAAATGATGTTTCTTTTATACTATAATGTGTCATTTTTTCACATATAGCCTATAGGGAAGTTTGAATCCACCTGTAGGTAATGGAGGAGTTGAACGATCATGGCATTAGATAGACATTCCTTTCATATGTCTTTTATCCAATCTAGCATGAATAAGAATATAGAAAATAAGGACTCTTCCTCTCCATACTTATGAGACAAGGCATCAACAACTGCATTATCCTTTCCCTTCTTGTAGATGATCTCATAATCATACTCTAACATCTTGGTGACCTATTTTTTCTGCTCCAAGGAAGAAAAATAATGTTCCAAAAACACTTGAAACAATGATGCTTTATCTTGATTTGAAAATGATACCCAATTAGGTAAGGGTTCCACATATCGACTACATGAAGGATGACCATCATTTCCTTTTAATATGCAGACTTGCCTAATTTTTTATCATGTGATTATTTACTAGAAAATTCCAATGGTTGTCCCTCTTAAATCAATATAGCCCCAATACCTTTATTGGAGGCATCACATTCCAGGATAAAAGTCTAGTGAAATTCGACAGTTTCTAAGACTAGAGAAATACACTAATACAATAGCTTCCTTTAAGGAATGAAAGATGTAGTTTGTAGGATCATTACATATGAAGGAATTCCTTTTTAGCAAGGATGTTAATGGGGTTGCAATTCTACCATAGTTCAACACAAATTTCCTATAGTAGCGAGTAAAGCGAAGGAAACCATGCAAACTTTTGAGTGACTTTGGGCATTGTCAATCTTTCATTGCCTCAATTTTCCTAGGACCAACTACATTGACTTCCCTACTTACAATGTGACACAAATATTCCACTTCAGAAGCACTAAAAGTGTACTTGGAACTTTTGATAATCAAGTGGTTATTCCGAAGTAACTATAAGGCTTAATCCACATGTGTCACATGTGCCTCCCACTTTTTTTGTAGATCAGAATATCATCAAAGAATATGAGAAGAAAGTTGCACAAAAGGGCCAAAGATCTTGTTCCTAAGACTTTGAAATGTGGATGGAACATAGCAAATGCCAAAAGGAATCACTAAAAACTCATAATGGACTTCAAGTGTGTGGAGTGCAGTCTTGGGAATATATATTTTCTTCATTCAAATTTGGTGATAACCATAATCGAGATTAAGCTTAGTGAAGAATAATGGATCGTGAAATTCATCTAAGAGGTTGTCAATGACTAAAATTATAAATTTATCTTCAATCACCATCTTTTTAAGAGTGTGAAATTTGACACTAGCTTTATGTCTTCAAACCCATGATAGTTGGGGAAGCATAGGGGATTCTACTAGGATGTATCACTCCATCTTCCAACAATTCTTGTATGATCATTTCGAATTAATTATTTTGTGTAAAAAAATGTTTATAAGGATGCACATTAAGAAACTAACTTCCAAGGTAGTGGGATGCCATGATCATGGTCACCATGTGACATAGGCAGGGCTTGGGTTGGTTCAAATCACTAATGATGTTTGTCCAAAACCAAATCCGTAACTTGGATGACATTGAATTGTGCAATAATTATGGAGTGACCCTTCTTAAGGAGATTTTCCATATGGCGAGAGGTGATGATCTCTAGAGAGATTTCTTGGTGACCTTTGAGAGTGTATCATTGTCCCTCTTTATTGAAGCTTATTTCTAATTCCTTGGAATCCATGGTAATGGGGCTCAATTTTCACAACTATTTTTCTCCCAAAATGACATATCAACCTCCCATTCAATGGAAAAC
>CBVK0101288613.1:3495-14548 GCA_900067695.1 Picea abies | reverse complement strand
GGTACATATTGATGAGTCATAGTTGATGAGTAGTTGAAACATGATTGGTAATACTTGGTACATGGTTGGTTTCACTTGTTTATGGTACGGGTTGATTACAGGTTGTTTGGTACAGGTTGGTGCATGGTTGATGCACTTATTTATGGTACAGGTTGATTACAAGTTGAGGTACAGGTTGATTCATGGTTTAGGTTTATTGGTATAGTTTTACAGTGGTATATCTCATAGTGATAGTGTGACAGTGGTTCCATCATTCTACTTCTACTTCAGGGTGGTTGGACGAGGAAAGGACATGTGGTTGTAGCCACCTTCCGGTTGTAGTCGGAGAACATAGGGGGTTGTAGCCAAAGAATTGGGGAGTTGGAGAATCCCTCAGGTTGTAGCCTAAGAAACTAGGGGGTTGGAGCCTCCTTCCAGTTGCAGTTGGAAAACAAAGGAATTTGGTGCTTCCAATGAATGTAATTCTTCAAGACATATAAGAAAAAACATTATGTGGTTTTCTCCCTATTTGGGTTTCCACGTAAAACATTGGTGTACTGTGTATGTACGTGATTGTTCATTTATTATTTCTCATTATTGGATAATAATTCTACATTGATATAACACTTGTATTATTTGAAGAAAAAGGATCATAATTATGCTATTACTGATTCGCCCCCCTCTCAGTAATCCAACAATTGGTTTCAAAGCAGGTTCCTTCAAAAATCAGTTTAGCCACTGAAAGGTATATCATGGAGAGTACCAACTTGTATAAAAATGGAATGCCATAGTTTGATGGACAAAAGTATGTTTTTTGGAGCATAAGGATGAATTCATATATACAGACACAGAGATTTCAAGTTTGGCAATCAATTGTAGATGGATACATAACACCAGCAGTTCCACCAACAAATGACTAAGCAGTGAAACTCGGTGAGAATAATTCCAAAGACAAAAATGCACTTTTGAATGGTCTCAGTGATACGGTATTCACCAAAGTTGCACATTGTAAATTCGTTAAAGAGATTTGGGACAAGATTCGAAATATTTATGAAGGAGATACAAAAGTCAAAGAAGCAAAGCTTCAAACTTACAGAGGTCAGTTCGAACAACTAAAAATGAAGGAAGATGAGAATATTGCAGCCTACTTCTTACGATTCGATGAAACGGTGAATGCAATCATAGGATTGGGAGAATAAATCGAAGAATTTGTAATTGTTCAAAAGGTACTAAGATCTCTTCCTATGAGATTTAACCATAAGATATCAGCACTAGAATAAAGATCGGATCTAAACTCAATAAGAATGGACAAACTTCATGGAATATTCATATCATATGAAATGAGAACTGAACAGGAAAATCCAGATGTAAAAGAAGCACCCAAAAGATCAAAGAAAAATAAAAAGGAACAAGAAGAATATAGCAGAAGCAATGACATCTCGGAAGATGATGAAGAAGTGGACAACTTTGTCAAAAGACTGAACAAGGGAACTGACGGTAGGTATAGAGGTAAGCTTCCTTTAATTTGTTTTAATTGTGATGGTATTGATCATTTTTCTAACAAATGTCCTCATAAGAAAAAGAGAAATGATGAAGGTTACTCAAAAGTAAAACACACATATAAAGGAAAAAGAACTACAAAGAAAGTTTTCAAGAAAAGCTTATGCACCAAAGAGGACATCTCATCATCAGATGAAGATGAAGTCAGTGATAGTGAGACAGGAAGAGTACTCTTTATGGCAGTAAAAGACTCTGACAAAGAAGACTCTGAAGAAGAATATGAAGAAGCTGAAGAAGAATATGAAGAAGTCAAAGAAGAAATTGAAGAAGCATAAGTTGACTATCGAGAAGAATCAATGTGTGCCATAGACGTTATCAGAAGAGAAAAGAAGAAAAACAAGAAACTACAAGAAGAACTAGACAAGAAAAAAGATACTTGAGAACTAGAACAAATGATCACAAAATTGAAGGTTCAAATAGAAGAAGATAAAAGAATTGATGAAGCACTCAAATAAAAGCTAGAAGAAAAGGACAGGATCATTGGAAACTTGGAAGCAGATATTGTTGCACTAAGAAATGATATTCAAAAGAAAAATATGTAGAATAGCTCAAAAGTTCTAGGTGAAATTATTAGTAGTCAAAAATCTGATCTTGACAAGTCTGGACTTGGATACAATCAGACAGAAAAGGGATCAAGCTCCAAAACAACATAGCAAGAAACATATCCAAAAAGTTATGCAGAAACAATCAAAGGGGATAGGAAGGTATACAAGGAAGATTACAGGGACACTCCTCCACCAAGAAGATTCAGATTTCATAATCAACAACAGACAGATAGGCCTCAAGAAGAAGAAGGATTCATAAGAGTACCTCCTGATATGAAAATAGTGGGCTAACTTGTTATGCTATGCAATCACCCTCTACTTCATTAAAATAAACTTTACAGGACCTTGCTCAATGTGTTAAAATATGCAAGATAGATTATGTGCCAAGTTTATGCTTCTTGTTTTAAATGTTTATGTGTGATGTCTTTGCAAGATTAAATATGTTGTTTTTCATAAATACAACAGCAAAAATAGCTTGCAGCAAATAATAACCAGCAAACACTCATCACAAGAACAACATGATAAAAGAGTTCACCCCTCTCTAGGCTACATCTCCTTGAGCCTCCTTCAATGGACTTGTCTCTCTAGGATTAATTTGTCAAATATTATTTTACAATCTGTTGCTCAACTCCAACAGAAATACATATTGTACTATTGGGTTCAGAATACATAAAAACCCCAAAAATGACTAATAAAACTCTGAAAACGGATCATGGCTCATCCGGGCATGACCTCTTCTACATGTGGCCTTAAGCTTCCCTGAGCTTCTCTTTGGCAAAAACACCTGTAAAAGTCCTCAAATGGATCTGAAACCTATCCCAAAGTGTTTAGAGCATAATAATTAGCCAAAAATGATTATTCAATCACAGAAAACAAACATAGGCTCATCTGAGAAAGACCTCAAACAATGAGGGCTTCAAGCTCCCTAGAGCTCTTTGAAACTTCAATGGTTAAAAACCTACAAAAGAAGTATTCAAATGGATTTGAAAATAGTGCCAATGAATTTAGAACATCCAAAAACCCTTAGCTGGGCTTTTTTGGCACCTCATTTGGCCAAAAAATGAAGAAGATAGGCCTCCTGCCATTTTCTTCCTTCAAGCTTGTTGTCTTTGGTTCACCAAAACGCACCTCTGGGCGTTCCACCAAGAACACGCTCAAAAATTCATGCTAAAACCTAGCACCCATGTGTAACCACAAAACTGATCAAACTGTAGGACTGTTAGGGCACACCCAACCCCTAACCGCCAAGGCCAAGGTCACAAGGTCACCATGTGACCACACACTATCGCAAAAGGGGCTCCATTTACAATGGTGAATAAATCAATGACAAGTGGTGGGCGCATAACTCAACCGTTTGAACATAAACCAAAACCCTGCCATTTTTATGGTGCATAGTATGTATGTAATTGCAAACATTGGTTTGAAACCGAATCCCGTGGTAACCAACCACCCTAACTTCGGATTGTTTGTAACCTCGTCATAAAATGGAAATCGAATGATATCAACCAAACGGAAATGTAATCGGAGTATGGAACCTAGTTAATGCAATGTAATGTGGAATGTAACGGAACCATAATATGGTAAGGTTCCTGCGCAACATCTCTGTGTATCATGGTCGCATGGGTATGCGCACAAAACCAAGGGCTGGGGCTAAGCCCTAGCCTGGACCCCCGCACCAACTGTTAAACAAAACAAATTCAAATACATTATAACCCATATACATAACAAGGAACAAAGTATGGTGTGCTGGTTGGGTGGCCATTGCCAAAGCGTTGCACACACATGGAGGTTCGGGGTTTGAGTCCGGTGGACTCCATAATCTTTTAATCAAACACCCAAACCAATAGCAGGGTGCCACGTGGCATCCCACGACTGGGCCATGTGGCAGCCCACGACTAGGCCACGTGGCAGCCCACGACTGGGCCACATGGCACCTTTCCATTTGCAAAAATAATGCCACATGTCTCAATATCATTCACCCATATCTGTCAAACCGAAACTTGCCATGTCAGAATATTCCAACTCAGCGTACGGACATGCCACATCAGCGTACGACCTTGACATGTCAGCGTCCGTACGGATTGTACAGTTAGCATAATTGTTTTACCTGTTTGGCGATTCAAACAGCTCGTGATATCTCTCTCATCCGACATTTGTTTGAACCCAAACGAGTTGCATTGGGTTCGTGACGATGAGGGCTATGCACCCGTTTGTTTTGAGGAAATTCTGAGAACTTTGATTTTTGAGATAAATTTTGACTCCTAGTCTAGATTTTGATCATGCCTTCCCACTGAAAGGATTTTGGACCCACAAAATCTTATGATTATCTGTCTGAGATTCAATACTCCTCTGCTTTTAAGTTCTATCAACTGATTCTACTTGAAAATTATTTTCGACTATCACCCGGATACCTTGACATGCCTTGCACTGCAACTGGCTATGTTCCTCAACCACTGTTCTCTGGCTGCTGCTGACCCACTGTTCTCTTTGTGCTTGGAAGACTTCCAACCTTCCCACTGAGAATCAAATCCCTCTTGCAAACTCTTTAGCGTCAACACAATCCGCTCTCCAATGGCTGCAAAAACTTTCCTGCGACATCTTGTCACAAGCCAAGAAAACCATCAATATTGAAAACAAATTTATACAAGATTGAAAATGATGGCAACAAAGTATTTTTTCTCTTCAAGCAAATGGTCGCATCTTGTGCTTCATCAAAGCACATGGAATTTTCTTGCATCTTGATGTACTCAAAATCAACTTACAAGCCAACAAACAACGTCGACTAAACACAAGTCGAAAAACATGATCGACACAACATAGTCATCAAGACAACATCGACACAAGTCGAGACTCATTTGAAACATATCGACCTTCCCAAATTGACGAGTCAACATTCATGATACACAATCATGTTATAATCATGAGCCATTCATGATAAACTATCACCAGGTTCACTACTTACACACATACAAAAACAAATGCATGTGCATGACTCTTCAACTCTCCTTCCAGTACAAACATAAGTACATAAACCTGAAACATGTGGGTACATAAGAGATGAAAATGAAAAAGATATATGGCTGTAACAAGTGAACATCATACCCCACTTTTACATCCTCATGGCGAAGTTGTGCAACAACAAGAATGCCTTCACATGAATTGCATTCACATGCGAACTTGCATCATACAAGTTATGATAAACTGCTGCAACTTGTCATACTCTCAACATAAATGCACACATAAGGCTGAAATGTGCATATACAACAGAAAAATGCAAGCCTTACTTGCTCAAGAAATCCAACCATTTCTTACCAAGCCAACTCAACGGTGACTTTTTCTGCTGAAAATCATCCTCTTGTGAATCATCTGGACTCACATCAATGATGGAATCTCCTCTTCCATTCTTGCCAATCTCTTTATCCATCTGCTTCTTGTGTTGTGGATGAGTGGTTGGATGCAATGTCCAACATTGATCAATAAGATGACCCCGCTTCGGGCAATGAGTGCAAATCTTTTGCATCCTCTTTTCACGTTGTCTTTGCTTATAAAGTTTCCTGAAAGAGGTCAATCTTTTCCAACATTTTGAAACATGATGGTTATATAAACCACAATATGTACATGGACTTTTTCTTCCATTTTTACATACAAATTTATCATGCTTAACATAATCAAAAGCAATTGAATGATAAGCAGAATTATACCTTGAACATTCATCTTTATTGCCTCTTTGAAGAGGTGAATTTGAAGAGTTACAAGCTCTCCTTTGAAGACCAAAAATAATGTTCTTGTCCTCATCGTTGTCACAACTCTTTCGTTTCACACATTTTCATTCATCTTGAACACATACTTTGCATGTTGGAGGGATTGAACTTTCAACAAAAGTTCTTGAACTTTCACCTTTATAGCCTTCTTGAGGAGGTGAACTTGAAACAAAATTTGTTCTTGGAACTTTTTCCCTTGTCTCCTCAACTTTGGAATTTGCTCCATCTCTTCATTAATATCCAAGACCACAATACTTGGGTCTCTCTTCAACAACAATAGGCTCAACAATGCCTTGTGCACACTTGCCTAACCCGCTACCTTCATAGCCCATTTTTAACAATAACTTGAACCCTATTCCTCTTGTGTGATTTTCAAAAACACCAAAACATTCATCTTAAGAGGAATTTGAAGATAAACTAACATTACATACCTCATGTTCATGCATGTACTTAGTAAGGGTTTCCTTTGCCTCATGGAGTTGAGTCTCCATCTCATGCAACTTTTCAAGAAGCTAGTCTTTCTCCTTCTTCATGGCCATCAACTGCTCTTCAAGGGAAATGCTCTCCTTTCTATCTTCCCACATCTCTTTCACCACATTACTCATGGTTAGTAATTCCTTATGTTTGAAGCTTCCTCCATCCTTGCAAGATATCAAACTTCAACACAAAAATTGCACAAATACCAATAGCTAAATCTCAAGCTATCAATAGAAAATACATGAGCAAAACAAACTATGCTCTGATACCACCTGATCTGAAAATAGTGGGCTAACTTGTTATGCTATGCAAGCACCCTCTACTTCATTAAAATAAACTTTACAGGACCTTGCTCAATGTGTTAAAATATGCAAGATAGATTATGTGCCAAGTTTATGCTTCTTCTTTTAAATTCTTATGTGTGAGGTCTTTGCAAGATTAAATACATTGTTTTTCATAAATACAACAACAAAAATAACTTGCAGCAAATAATACCCAGCAAACACTCATCACAAGAACAACATGATAAAGGAGTTCACCCCTCTCTGGGCTACATCTCCTTGAGCCTCCTTCAATGGACTTGGCTCTCTAGGATTAATTTGTCAAAGATTATTTTACAAGCTGCTGCTCAACTCCAATGGAAATAAATACTGTACCATTGGGTTCAAAATACATAAAAACCCCAAAAATGACTAATAAAACTCTGAAAACAGATCATGGCTCATCTGGGCATGACCTCTTCTACATGTGGCCTTAAGCTTCCCTGAGATTCTCTTTGGAAAAAACACCTGTAAAAGTTCTCAAATGGATCTGAAACCTATCCCAAAGTGTTCAGAGCATAACAATTAGCCAAAAATGATTATTCAATCACATAAAACAAACATAGGCTCATTTGAGCAAGACCTCAAACATTGAGGGCTTCAAGCTCCCTGGAGCTCTCTGAAACTTCAATGGTTAAAAACCTGCAAAAGAAGTCTTCAAATGGATTTGAAAATAGTTCCAATGGATTCAGAACGTCCAAAAACCCCTAGCTGGGCTTTTTCATCACCTCATTTGGCCAAAAAATGAAGAAGATAGGCCTCCTGCCATTTTCTTCCTTCAAGCTTGTTGTCTCTGGTTCGCCAAAACGCACCTCTGGGCATTCCACCAAGAACACGCTCAAAAATTCGTGCTAAAACCTAGCACATGTGCGTAACCAAAAAATCGATCAAACTGTAGGACGGTTAGGGCACACCCGGCCCCTAACCGCCAAGGCCGAGGTCACAAGGTCACCATGTGACCATGCGCTATCACAAAAGGGGCTCCGTTTACAATGGCGAATAAATCAATGACAAGTGGCGGGCGCATAACTCAATCGTTTGAACACAAACCAAAACCCTGCCATTTTTATGGTGCATAGTCCGTATGTAATTTCAAACATTGGTTTGAAACCAAATCCCGTGGTAACCAACCACCCTAACTACGGACTGTTTGTAACCCCGTCATAAAATGGAAACCGAATGATATCAACCAAACGGAAATGTAACCGGAGTATGGAACCTCGTTAATGCAATGTAATGTGGAATGTAACAGAGCCATAACATAGTAAGGTTCCCGCGCAACATCTCTGTGTATCATGGTCGCATGGGTATGCACATAAAACCAAGGGTTGGGGCTAAGCCCCAGCCCGGACCCCCGCACCAACCGTTAAACAAAACAAATTCAAATACATTATAACCCATATACATAACAAGGAACAAAGTATGGCGCGCCGGTTGGGCGGCCATTGCCAAAGTGTTTCACACGCATGGAGGTCCAGGGTTCAAATCCGATGGATTCCATAATCTTTTAATCAAACACCCAAACCAATAGCAAGGTGCCACGTGGCAGCCCACGACTGGGCCACGTGGCACCTTACCATTTGCAAAAGTAATGCCACGTGTCTCAATATCATTCGCCCATATCTGTCAAACTGAAACTTTCCACATCAACATATGCCAACTCAGTGTATGGACATGCCATGTCAGCGTACGACCCTGCCACGTCAGCATCCGTACGGACTGTACGGACTGTACAATCAGCATAATTTTTTTACCTGTTTGGCAATTTGAACAGATCACGATATCTCTCTCATCCGACATCCATTTGAACCCAAATGAGTTGCGTTGGGTTCATGACAACGAGGGATACATACCCATTCGTTTTGAGGAAATTCTGAGAACTTTGATTTTTGAGGTAAATTTTGACCCCTGGTCCAGATTTTGATCACCTCCTTTCAGAAGATTTTCAACTCCCAGGTATCAAACTATATTTTTTGGTTTATGTTATGCATGTAATAATTTTGGACATAAAGTTGTGAATTGCATAGCTAACAACAGGAACAATAACAACTTTGAGAGTCATACACAAAGGGGTTATTCAAGAAGACCTAGTGAAACACAGAGAAGAAGTTACAACATGGTTGAATATTTGAGCACTGAAGTGGAATGTTACAAATGTAAAAAATTTGGACACGTGGCCAATGATTGTAGAATGTCAGTCTTTCCTAAAGAACCTCAACAAAATAACAACAATCACAAACAGGAACCTCAGAAAATGACATGGATAAGAAAGCAACATCAGTATAGCAATGAAGAATGCACAATTGCTCTAATAGTTAAGCAGAAGAAACGCGGTTGGTATGTTGACAGTGGATGTTCAAAACACATGACAGGTGATAGAGACAAGTTTCTTACATAAATAAAGGAAAGATATGGATCAATCTCCTTCGGAAATGATGATTCAACCAAAATCATTGGAAAAGGCACAATCTGAATTGGGAACAAGAATGAAAATGCAGAAAATGTTCTACTAGTAGAAGATACGAAACATAATCTTCTAAGTGTGAGTTAAATGTGTGACCAAGTTCATAAAGTTACTTTCGATTCACAAAAGTGTGAGATAAGAAAAGAAGGTTTAGGGAAATTGGTCGTTATAGCTACAAGAACTTCAAGAAACATAAATGTGTTAAGTGAAATTGGAAATGAAAAGTGTTGTCTAGGAAAGGAAGATGAAAGTTGGCTATGGCACAGAAGAATGGGGAACATACATTTTGATAACCTTGTCAAATTAAGAAAAAGAGAAGTAGTCAGAGAAATGCCCTAGATCACGAAACCAACCAATACTTTATGCAAGCATTGTCAACAAGGAAAGAAAACAAAGACCAGGTTTAAATCAAAGGAATATTCAATGACAAGACCATTGGAAATTGTGCATACTGATCTAGTTGGACCAACTAAAACAAAGGGCTTAAAAGGTGAGAAATACTTCATGTTATTAGTTGATGATTATACAAGAATGACTGCAGTTTGTTTTCTCAAGAATAAGTCAAAAGATTTTGAAAACTTCAAGATCTACAAGGAAATGGTTGAAAATGAAATGGATTCAAAAATTAAATGCTTGAGATCCTATAATGGAGGAGAGTTCACCTCAAAGGAATTTATGGACTACTGCAACAATCATGGAATAAAAAGGCAATTCTCCATTGCTGGGACACCTCAACAGAATGGATTTGTTAAAAGAAAGAACGTGACAGTACATGAAATGGCTTGAACAATGTTAATGGATTCCAAATTGACAGATATGTTTTGGACACAGGCAGTGCATACAACAGATCACATTCAAAATAGAGTAATGCTTAGAAACAATGTTGAAAAAACTCCTTACGAACTATGGAAAGGAAGACCAACAAATGTAAAGCACTTTAGAGTTTTTGGAATCAAATAATATATCAAAAGAGAAGATGGTGGAATGGGAAAGTTTGACTCTCGTGTGGACAAAGGAGTACTTGTTAGTTACTCAAGTACAAGGAAATCATACAAGTGTTACAATCTAAGATTGAACAAAGTTGTGGAAAAAATCAACGTAACAATTGATAAAAACAAGCAAACCAGAATCAAAGGAAGAAAATGAATCAATGAAACAACCCTTAGAAGAAGAAGTAGAAGATGAAAAAGAAGTAGAAGAGGAAGATGAAGAGAATACGACAGAAGAAAAAGAGCAAGTTCAGCAAGTGTCTCCAAAGACACCCAATAAATGAGTACAGAAGAATCATCCTTCAGATCACATTATCGGAAACAAAGGTGCAGGAGTTGAGACTAGAAGAAGAATTCGTTCACCAAAACAAACACACCTAGAACTCTTATCTCTAATTGAACCAAATTGTTTTGAAGAAGCCAGCAAGGATGAATCTTGGAATAAGGCCATGGATGAAGAATTGGATCAAATAGAGAAAAATGACACTTGGGAACTGGTTCGAAGACCAAAGAATAAGAATGTGATCGACACAAAGTGGGTCTTCATGAATAAATTGAATGAATATGGACATGTTACAAGGAACAAAGCTAGATTGGTATGTAAAGGATATGCACAGGTTGAAGGAATCAACTTTGAAGAGACATTTTCCCCAGTTGCCAAAATGGAAACAATCTGTTTGATTTTATCTTATGCATGCTCCAAAAATATTAAAATGTATCAAATGGAGATAAAATCATCTTTTCTGAATGGGGAACTTGAAGAAGAAGTCTACATTGAACAACCAGAAGGATTTCAGTTGTCAAAAAACACAAATTATGTGTGTAAATTAAAAAAGGCCTTGTATGGTCTAAAATAGGCTCTTGGAGCATGGTACTCTAGACTGGATAAGTATCTACAATAGGTAGGGTTCAGAAAAGGAAGTGCAGACAACAACCTCTACATCAAGGTAAGTCAAGG
>CBVK0101288608.1:0-12358 GCA_900067695.1 Picea abies | reverse complement strand
GGTATTTGTGCTCAAAAGAAATGGAATGAGACCCCCTACACCCTTGGACCAAGTTTCAGCTCAATTGGACAAGTTTTGCTAGGTGTTTGTCCATGAGGAGTCTAAGTGAGTCTAAGACAGCAATTTAATTGTTGGAATTGACAAAGTCAAAATTGTCAAATTTTTGTAATATGAGCAAATTAATTAGAGAAAGAGTGGGAGAACTTACCCAAACCTTTTCTTAACCTATCCTAACCCTTTCCCAACCTTTGCTTCACCCCCTCACCTAGCCATTAATGCAAAACATCCCTTCCCCTTGAGGAGTTGCGCCCCCCTTCTAGAAGAATCTTTAGAAAATCAAAAATTAATGAAGTGGGGCCTCTTCTCTCCCTTGGTGCGCCTCCCTAGTCCCTCCAACTCATAATTTGACTTTTCAAACCCTTGCCAACTCATTCCAACTCATCTACCAAAACCCTAAGTGACTAAAACCCTCGGAAGTGCACCCCCCTTCTTGAAATGCTCAATGATGCTATGAGATTGACACTTGGAGAGCATCCAAGAGGGGTAACTCTTGACTCCCAAGTATAAATAAGAGCCTCCCCTCCCTCATTTGAAAATGATCTATTCTCTTGCAAGGTTACTCTACCCAAATTCCTCTTCTCTTCTCCTTTCTCTCCCACTCTTCTCTCTCATTCTTCTTGCTCTCTCTTTCTTTTCTCAAGCTTGAGCAAGTATTTGTCGTAGCTTGCCTTCTAATAAAGAAATCTTTGGAGGAAATATTGGCATTGGGAGTCTTCTTGGTGTCTTGGATCTACATTGGAGGTAACTTGTATTTGGTTTTGTTGAATTTTGTTTATAGATCTAGTGTAGGGTGTCCAAGCAAAGTATTTTGCTTGGATAGATCTATTGTAGTATTGCCATAGATCTTATGTATAGTAGTTTTCTAGTTTTAGCAAAGTATTTCGTTAATATCATTGGATCTACTCACCCCCTTTGCTTGTCTTGTAGCTTAGTCTCTCATATTTATATGTTACTAAGGGTTTAAAAAGAGTAATTTCAGATCTAGAAATTATCTTTTCACCCACTCATTTTCCTCTTAAAAATTTTTGTTCTTATCTATCTATTTCCTCTAACACTTTGGGTACATTTTCTGCTCTTGAATAGCTCTCTTTCAACTCATTATTTGTTGTCCTAAAGGTTAAAAATTTATGGTTTTCACTAACAGAAATTTTTTGAAGAATTTTGGTGTTTTTGTAGCATTTCCAGCAAGCATTAGCTTGTTGATTTTCTGTAGGTTTTCACCAAAAACGAGGAACAACCCATTTGGGGCCATCTAAAGTCAAGCAAACACCTCCCAAGTTGGGATAACAAATACCCACTTCTCTCTCTCTCTTTAATTTTCATTGTAATCAAGCCCAAAGGAGTCCCAAAGACTTGTTTTTCTCAAGCAAATTTAATTTTCTGCGTTTTATTTTTATTGTTTGCCTACACCTAGAAAAGAGTTTGGCAAAGCCAACCATCCTATATCGTAAGGCTAGGAACTTAGATTTATTTTCAACATTGTTTTTCATTACCAGTTTGTCCCACTTGTCCTTAAGACAAGGTTGTGTAGCTAGGATTAGTTTTCTTTCAAGTTTTTTATTCTTTATTGTTTGCCTACACCTAGGAAAGAGTTTGGCAAAGCCAACCATCCTATATCGTAAGGCTAGGTGTTAGGTGTGGTTTATTGCTTCTAGTGCTTGTGTATGATTTATCTTTAGATCTTAGAAGCTCTCTTTTTTTCACTGCTTAAGCCGTGAAGGCATAGTAACTTACTTGCGTTTTTCCAAGCATTTCTTTTATTTCCAAGTACTTATTTTGCTTTCAAGTTTAATCACTTAATCTCTTTCAAGTTTAAGCATTTTATTTCATTTTACTTGCAAGCATTTAACTCAACATAATCTTTAAGGCTCAATTTACCTTAATAATTCTTAAGGATTCAATTTATCTAGTTAATTAGAACACCTTTAACTGTCTCAACTTTGCCAACAAAAAAGGAACCTAAGGAAGAAGTAGGGGGTGCTAAATCAGGGATGGTCTCACGACACTAGGTGTCCCCCTTGTGGAGTACTTTTGTTCCCGGATTGACCTGTGGAGCTTGAGTATGGCCTTGTTTGCCTCACTTCTTGAGCACCCAACAATCTTTTTGGTATAAGCGGGGAGAGTTCTAGGGAAGTCACATAGTTTTAGGATTCACAACTTAAGAAATCCTAAAACTTAATCCACCTTAACTTGGTATAATCTCTTAATTTTTTGATGGTTTAATGCTCTTTAACTTTGCAAGCATTTCATTTAAGTTATTTCACGTGCAATTTTATTGAGCTCTTGTGGATAATTAACTAGTAGTTGTGCATCTCTTGCACGTGGAGGCTTTTACTTGCTTTATCTTTCACCCCTTGAAGTTGTGCATCTTGTGGAGACACTTCTTGTTTGGGTCGTAGTTGTGTTGAATGCCATTGAAACCACCCCTTGAAGTTGCACATCTTGTGGAGGCACTTCATTGTTTGGGTGTGTTGGCTTGTTGTGTTGTGGTGATTATCTCTTGAGTATTCTTCCCTTTCCCTGCACAAATCATATCAAGTTAGTGTTTGCTTTCCTTTCTTGTTCACAGTTATATATTGTTGTATATTTAGTATTCTTTATATTCTTTTGTATAGATAGTTGTATCATTTACTTGTATCTAATTCAATTGTTGTATCTAATTGTAATCCTTTGTAAAGTTTAATCTCCTTTTGTAACTTAGTTGACCCCTTGCCCAACCATAGGCACTAGTCTTAGTTGACATAGGAAAAGAGCTTGCCTTTGCATTGAAATCTTGCATTTGCATTATTGACTCTCATATAGGCTAGATCCCCCTAAACCTTTAACCAATTAAAATTAACTCCTAGACATAATTTTTTAACTCACGTAGTAACTAGGGTCTAACCCCCTTAGCTTCCTTAGGAGTAATCCTAGACGGAAAAAGTTCAAGTCGAGGTGACAGTGGGCTTGAACTTAAACATTGTGTCTTCGAGGACACACTAAGTGGATTGAGACTTAGTCCACGTTTGCAAGTGTGTATAAGGACGGCAAAAAAAGGAATCTCTTGGATACTCTCCTTGATATAGGGCAAGATCTACCCAATAGGACACGTCGTCAACCCTTCCATATTCAAGCTTGACAAGTTGCATAGTATCTTTGAGTTGTTAATTGTTTGATCTTTGATGCACATGCTTGGATGTCTTATTTATTGATTGGATTCACTTATCATGATGTTATGACTTGAGATCCTTGGAGGGCGTGCTCATTTGTCTTTGCAGGACCTAGTTGGTGGACAGTTTTGGGAGAACAAGCCTAGCTTGGGCTTCCATGGGGCTACAAGCCCACAGGTTGGATGCCGAGGGCCCGCATGCCGGATGAGAAAGATCAAACTTGGAATGCCTTGATGATGACTTGGATGACGACATAGCCCAGCCCTCACTTGCCAAACGATTTGCCCAGGAGGGGAAAAACGTCCTCTTTTTTAGCATGACGTCGTGTGTGGGGGGCTAGGGCATGGCAATGAGATGATATGCTTTGGCACTTGGACGTTTTGAGGGGTTTGAGGTCTTGACGTTGAAGGAAGACATTTGGATGCTTCACACGTGGCTTTGGGGAGCCTTACTACCCTCCTACATCACCAACGACCTTCTCCCAGTGCCAAAACGTCCCCTAAAGGGGTGACGTCCTTGTAAATTAGGGTTTTATTTGTGCAAAAAGTGAAATTTTAAGTGAATTGTTTAATATTACTTTGTTAAGAGGGCAAGATTAGGGTTGTTGACCTCTAATCTTGTTGTTTACTCCTTAATTTATGGACAAGTCACTTTGGTGTCATTTTGTATAAATAAGAGATCATAAGATCTCATTTTAACATAACTCTCCCTCATTGTGAGAGAACTTGGTCTGAAATTTTCGCTACACTTGGTTCTTTTTGTCTCTTGTGCACTTGTTTATGGCTATATTGATGAATGGTTGATGGAGGAGTGAGGCACTAGCCTTGGATGATGTTTTCTAGCTCTTATGGTGGATTATCTTGGCATTTCTCTTGATCTTAGTATGCTCTTTTACTATTATTCTATCAATTTTTCAAAGTCAAGTATTATTATGCTAGGAGCTAGGTGGGAAGTATTGTTGATGATTACAGCTTCGTGAGACATCCTCCAAGACACAGACTGAGTGAGTCAACCTGTGAGAGATCCCATGAGTTGGGTGTGCCCATGAGATGGGTGTGTCGTTCCTCTTTGGACTGAGATGAGACGATGTGTTCCCCTGTGTGGGGTGAGGATGCCCATGAGATGGGTGTGTCGTTCCTCTCTGGACTGAGATGAAACAATGTGTACCCCTGTGTGGGGTAAAGGTGCCCATGTGATGGGTGTGCGTCAGACTATGGACTGAGTTGTTATGACGTGTGGTCTCCTGCCTTGTGGACTCAGTTGAGTCAGCCTTGAGATGGTACTCCAGATGATTCTCCTGTGGACTCAGTGAGATAGAGATCTGTTGAATAGGGCATCCCTGTGGCTGAGCACAGGTGGACATGCCCCTAGTGGCTGAGCACTAGTGGATGTGTGAGATCCCTTGCTATATTGTCTGAGAGTAAGATTTACCTGTGACCCTAATTGTGATGTAAAGGGTACAGGTCGGCTCCACCATATGTGAAAGATAATTAATGTTTATTGTAATAATTAATTATTTTATGAGTTATTGAGGTCGGCCCTGTTGTGCTAATAGTTATAAAGGTGATTTCCCCATTGAGGAAACACACAAGTCACTTGTCATTTGGAAATTTCAACAAGTAAATCTTCTAGGGTTGAAGTGCACACCTCTCTTGGGCGCAAGTTTCAAGGTAGTAGAGCACCCTCTTGTGTGTGTTATCACACAATTTGTACTTGGATCAAAGGAAAGGTTAATGGAAAGAAAATTGGCGTAATTGGAGGTTATCCTATCACTGTCACCTCAATAGGTTGCCTCTTTCTATTTAGGGTTGATGGCCCAGGGGAGACGCCCCCGGTGACCTGGGGGTTTGAGAAGGAAAGGTTAAGATGGCTATGAAAATGTCCCCTCTCACAAGTCACACTGATCAAAAAGTCTAGGGGTTTTAACCAATGAAGTGGTGAAGTATCAAGGCGTACCTACCCGAAACAAAGCAACAAGAAAATATGTCTTTTGCAAGTACAACTTGTTGTTAGTACTTCATAAAACCACGGACTTTATAAATAAAAGCAATGGCTGATATAATGGTGAAGTAAACAGAAATTTGTAGCAGCAATATTTATAAGACAATAACTTCACAATAAGTGCCTTAAAATGGCTTCAAAATGACCAAGAATAATCACTTATTAACATCAAAATACTAGCATTTGTCAGAAGCAAGTACGGCAATGCATTAATCAACTTTTTCAATTGCTTTTAGAAGCTTTTAGTGCTGCAAAATACGGTTGTAGCTTACTTTAGTAACAACAGCAACAAAGTTAGTAGATTAGGCTATTCTAATGTTAGAAGTGGTTAGTAGAAGGCTTAAGGTATAGGTTTTGATAGTTGTTTTGTGTCAATCACTCAATGACAAGTCTTAGATTAGTGCTTTTAGGGCCAATGGAGTCTATTAGGTGGCAGCAAATCTTGAAGGAAAAGATGATAGTAAGAGAACTAAAAACAAGAGAGGCTAATAGTTGAAGTGTTGGTAACCCAAGGCTTCAACTACCAAACCCTAGGGGGAAAATAGCTACTAGGGTGTAGGTAACCCTAGGCCCTAGTAGTTTTCCTCCTTCTTTAGCTCAAGAATGAAGTAATGATGATTTAGATGAAGCAATAATGTGCTAGGGTGTTGCAATGGCAAGGCCCTTAGCAAAAGCTTCAAGAAATTGGCTTCTTCGCAAAATCTAGTAGGTGAAAGCTCTTAAAGCAAGGACAATAACATTTTACAATGATTACACAAGATTACAAAGATTACAAAAGAACTAGAAACAATACTACAAGATTAGATACAAATATATAACAAAAGAATATCTAAGAGTTACAATTAAACACAAGATACATGAGAGATACAATTACTAACTAAGTTGTTTGATTTGTGCAGGAAATGAAGATGTCTCAAATAAAAGCAATTATCAACACATCAAGCCAACATGCTCAACAATAGAGTGCCTTCAAAGGATGCGCAACTCTATTGTGACTGCTTTCAATGGCAAACACAAATTAAACAAACCCAACAATGAAGTTGCCTCCAAAGGATGCGCAACTTCACAGGGGTCAAACCAATATGCCAACACCACACTTAAACAGAAAATGAAATGCTTGAAAAAGGCCTCCAAGGGCAAGGGCGCAACTAAAACCACTTAGTTAATTATCCACAACATTGAAATATTTGCAAGGAAATGTAAATGGAAAGTAAAAGGCTTTGCAAAATTAAAATGTCAACCACAAGAATGTAAATGCCAAGTAAATGCCCCAATGGTTGAAGTGGATTAAGGATTGTTAAAGTTATTAAGTTAATGATTGAATCCTAACTAAGTGTCAACCTCAAGACTCCCCCCGCTTGTACCAAGTAGTTGTTGGGTGCTTAAGAAGTGAGGCAAACAAGGCCCCACCCTAGCTCCACAGGTCAACCCAAGGAAAGAAGTACACCCGGAAAGGACATTGAGCACCACGAGATCGTCCCCGATCTATCACATTCTGTTGCTTCCTTTCAATCCCCATTTAAGTGGTAAAGTTGGGTCAGTGGTGAGTGCCCTATTAAGTCTAATAAATTTTAGGCCTATGAAAATAAGGTAAATTTAGTTAGTGTAAGTGTTAGGCAAGATGTTGCTTGTCAAAAGTTAGGTGCTTGAACCAAAAACGAAATTGAATGCTTGCAAGAAATGAAAGTGCTAAACCACAAGATATAACTTGAAAACGCATAAAAAGATTACTTGACATCAACTTGCAAGAAAGATAAAATAAGTTGCCTTAAACCATTTATACCATGATACTTTGCAAGAAAATAAAAGTGCTTGTGTAAGATTCGGAAATAGAAACAAGTACTTGAACCAATCAAACTTGCAAGTGAAAGATTAAGATAGCATAAAGAGCCCACTATACCTCCATGGGCCTAAGCTAGTATTAATGTGTGTTACTTCTACTTCTAGATCATTAAACTAGCCATACGATTTTGGGGGTTGGCTAAGCCAAACTCACTCCAAGGTGTAGGCAACAATAAAAATTCAAATGCTTGAAAGAATAAAACTACACTAAGCAAACCACATACAATGACACAAGGTGGAGGCAAGCCTTTCTATTTTCTGCCAAAGAGAGTTGAATGAAATGAAACAAAAAACAAAAATTTAACTAGCCACACAACCTTGTTCTAATGACAAGTGGGGCAAACAATAAAAGGAATATTGCAGAAATTTGAAAGACTAACCTAGCCTTACAGTTTTGGGGGTTGGCTAAACCAAGCTCACACCAAGATGTAGGCACAAAGTAATATGTAAATTGCATAAAATTATAAACAAAGAATGCAAGCCTCTTAGGGTCTCCCTTGGGCTTGCTACAATGCTAGAAAAAAGAAGAGAAGAGATGGGTATTGTTACCCAACAAAGTGAGGCCTTCTTTGAGTGTTTTGTGGCCTAATTTGGGCAGCACATCCCCTTGTACTGATGAGAATTTGCAAAAAACAGCAAGCTAATGCTTGCTGGAAATGCTGCAAAACACACAAAAAGTCAAAGAAATTTTTTTTTTTACAAAAAAATTTTCTGCATACAAATTTCAGCAATATAAGAAGTTTAAGTGACCTATTCTAAGTGTTAGCAAACCCAAATTTCTGAAATGTAATGAACAGAAAATAAATATTAGAAAGTAAGGAGGCTCAAGATGAGTTATGAAGGCAAGCTTCCAACTCAAAGCTAGCCTAGCAAACCCTTGAGATAACCTGCAACTTGTGAAACAATCTACAAGATGAGAGCAAAGGTGAGTGAGTAAGATAAATAACACAAACTAATTTGCTTGGGAAATCTACTCTATATCTTAAGAAATGCTTCAACAAAATACAGTATCACCTCAAATACACAAGTGCATCAAGACAAATCTTTGACACACCATTGGTCCTCCAAAGCACTTTCTATTAGCGAGTAGGAAGTTGCAGCAACTAGTTGCTACAAGTTCCTCTCCAAATGTGAGAGCAAGATGGGAGAGATGAGGAGAGTGAGGAGAAAAATGAGTAGCATAACAATAGCATGAGAATTGGTTAGTAAATGAGGGAGAGAGGGCCTTTATTTATACTTGGAGAGGCAAAGTGACCCCTCTTGGATGAGAGCCAAGTGTCAAAACCCAAGTCAAAGTGAGCATCTCAAGGAGGGGGGCACAACTCTAGGGTTTAGGAGGTGGATTGATGAGGTGGAGTGAGGTGGAGGGTGTGGGCCAAGTCAAATGGGTGATGTGGAAGACTTAGGAGGGCGCACCAAGGGAGAGAGGGCCCCACCCCTTTAATATTTGGCTTTTCTAAGGTTTTCTCATGGAGGGGGGCACAATTCCCCTAGGGGGGCGAATTGTATGAAGTGAGGATTATGTCTAGGGGGTGTATAAAGGGTAGGAAAGGGTTAGGATACGATAGGTTTAGGTTTGGTCATCATCTCCCACCTTGACTCTAACCATTTAGCTCAATTTTACAAAAAATGGCATTTTGACTATGTCGTGACTAGCAATTAAATTGTTGTTTTTGACTCACTATGACTTCTCATGGACAAACACCTAGAAAAACTTGTCCAACTGAACTGAAACTTGGTCCAAGGGTGTAGGGGGTCTCATTCCATTTCTTTTGAGCATAAATACCCCTAGCAAAAGCCCAAGGATCTAGTTTTTACATTTTTTATCAAAAATTAATTAAAATTACCCAACTTAATCAATTTTAATAAATTAAAAAAAACCTATCTAGACTCGACGGAATTCCGCAAAACTTTGAGAGATGTCTTACATGGTCATTTACAACATTCCTAAACACTAGCTACCAGAGGACGAAACCATTAGAACGCCTTTCACCACTTTGGAGGAATTATTGTGGGAGTAAAAAACTCAAGGGAAATTAATAAGGCTGGTTAGGCCAAATTAATAACCTAAGGAAAAAAAACACTCAGTGAAAGGGACTTCTATAATGATGAATTCCTAAGGTAACTGACCTAACTATGATCCATGCAAACCCTTTACATTATTATCCCACGCAGGGGAGCGGAAATTCCATTACAAAAATATGTGTTGAAGGCCAAAAATGCCTTATAGAACCAGGAAGTCTCTGACTTGGTAGCATCTGATGATGCATATCTTCATGGTACATGGAGTTGACCCCCTAGTTGAATATGTGGTCAACAAGTCCAAAATTAACCTCCTTCAACAAGTGCGCACTAAATTAAAGCCATGTAACCCCAAATAGGGCGCAAATTTCAGACCTCACCAAGTGTGAGTGAAAGATGATCAAAAATTACAAGGGAAAATCCCTTATTTATATAGTTACAATGACCAGAATTAGGTCAAAAAGGCCGACATGGCCAGTTTACATGTAATATCCAGTTTTTACATTAAATGACATAATAAAACCCTAAATCAAGCAGAAAAGGTGACATCATGCCCTTTTAGGGTGACGTTGGAACTTTTTAGGGCAACATTGGCCTCCAGGAGAAAAACGTTAGGCCTCCTAAGGCATCTGGATCAAACCACATGGCCACTTGGCACACAACTGCCTCCAAAGTGTCCAAAACGTTGGGTGACGTCAAGGGTCACATGGGTGACGCCATGGGCCTTTCAAAGCCTACATCATAGTGAGAAGGGAAAGACCCCCCCGGGTCTAGGCCTGCCAGGCTGTCTCTAGTGGAACGTCCTCCTCTTTCTCTGGTGTAAACCTTTGATCTGTCTATGCCCTCGACTGAGATCTCAGCATCCATCTGGTGGGCTTTTAGCCCTATGGAGGTCTGAACTAATCATCTCCCCATGTGTACCTATCCGTTGGGTGTGGCGCTGCAACAACAACAAGTACGCCCTCCATGGGCTCATAAGTCACAGGGATCATAGCAATGTCAATCGCATCTGATAATCAGTTATTTAAACATGTGCATAAAAAGCCCTTTTCCCCGACAAGTGCTCAAAGACGTTATGCTATTCTACAAGCCAGGTTTGGATGGGACGTTAAGATGTCCTATTGGGCTAGTTCTCATTGGACGTGGGATGTTTCCAAATGAAGACAAATCAAGGCCATGTAAGTGGATGAGGTGGTAAGGGATGTCTAAGCAATGGGTGCAGTGATAACAAGGGAATGTATGGCTTACCTGTGGGTGCCTCTAAAGAGGGTGAGTTGCACCTTGTCATGGATACAAATGTTTCCAAGCCCATTCATGTCTTTTATCTTTTTTATCTTATTGTTTTTTCTTTCAAGAGACTAGTTAGGGTACACTGCCCTGGCGTGGTGACCAGTGGTGACAATGTTAGCTACAAGCATTTCACGGAGATGAGAAGGTTGGCTCGTGATGAGACACCATTTCTCTTGGCTATGCCACCAAGAGCCACCACCCTGGCGTGGTGACCAGCTAAATGGTAGTGTCAAACCGCTACATGCCCATGGACCGAATAGGTTGGCTCGTGATGAGACCCCTATCCTCCAACTAGGTCTTGATTTTATTATTTTATGGGTCCCTCTGTTTCTTGCTGAGAAGCCTTTTATTGCTTTCTCGAGGATCCCTGGGCAAAGCATTTGAAGGTTTTGTTCTTTTGGCTTTTATATTTTGCCGGCTACTTTTACCCTCTAGACATTTAGCCCCCTCTTCCCACAAGGTAAGGTACAACCCTTTACTAGCTTGGCAAACCCAATGCCCGAACCAATGTATGGGATGGATGAGAGGGAAAACAAGATGAAAAGTGGTAAGTATGGTGGGAACGGACGATGACCTTTCATGAACCCACCCAGTGGCAACTCAAACCCTATGGGAACCAACTTACTAGGGCATCCTGTCATTCCCCCCAGGTGTGGACAAGTGGAAAGGCATAAGGTCCAAGCACACGTTAGAAGTAAAAGAATTAAATGCACATATTCAAATGTTTTGAGAATCAGAGTGACACATACCATTATACCCGGACTCATTACCTCATGGAGCAAGACCCACTGTTGTTGAAGGACCGGGCCGATGGGATGGATGTTGCTACTTCTAACAAGGTGGAGGCACTGAAGAAGAAAGATGGGCCCTCCAGGGCCAGGCTCAAGTCAATATGGCTCTCAGTACTCCATGTCTAGGACCTGTGGGCCTCGAGACATAATCTCCTTAGTTATCCCTAGGCTAGGGGATAACAGTGTGCATTAGGGTTTCATGGTTGGAGGATCTTCTCTTGAGAATATAGCAAAGGATTGTTGGATTTGTCTACCTTGTTGAAAAGGGTTTTCCCAGGATATTTCTTGTGTTCTTGTGCATGGTATTTCTTCTTGTGATCTTGGTTACTGCAGCAATTGTGAATGGTGTAGTTGCATTTGTCCATGGTTCAAGTAAATGTTAAAATGAAATAAACCTCATGTTTGAGCCTAGCATAGTGAAAATTCAACAAGTATAAGGGCATACACTCCCACCATAGTCTTCATCATTTTATGCTTCATCTCATTGATTATACAAAGGTTTGCTAAGAGAAGTATAAGGGCATACACCCTCTTAGCTTAAACCCTAGCTAGAGAAACTTGCCTTGGGAAGTAAAGGGGCTTACACCCCCAAGGAAGTAGCTTCTCTAGCTCTTTGTTTATTTGACTCCATTAACCCAATAGTAAAGGCACTAGTCATACTTTTCTGCATTGGAGATATAAATTCATTGCCTTGGGAAATGCAATTTTTGATATTTTGAAAGGTTTCTTGCTTGAAGTTGGTTGGCCTCATTTAGAGGAGTCTTCCCCTACTAGGGTGTCCCCTCTCTCCCACTACTTCTTCTTGTTGTTACAAAATTACATCTTCAGCCATTAGGGCTGCAGAAACCCTAACTCATTTGCTTGAATAACTCTCTTATCAACCATTGGATTTTGCTCAAAGTTTGCACACATTTTCTCCTTGGTCCGGCGCATTTTTTGGCAAAGTTTGAGGGGGATTTCAGTGGCTCATTTTCTTGTTGTAATACATTGAATGTTACAGCCATAAGGCTGATATAATTTGCTGCAGACAAGTGTTTACAACAGCCTTATCTTTTATTGCTAGGTTATTGGTTTTTCATCTTGAGTTTAGCTAGTCATTTACTAGTTTTTCTCTTGCATTTTCTACTTGATCTCTAGCATTTATTGAGCAACTTATAGTACCATATTCTTGCTGATATATACTGTTATTTATTGTTGCAAATT
>CBVK0101288565.1:0-17586 GCA_900067695.1 Picea abies | reverse complement strand
ATAAATAAGGGTCGTGGGTATGAAAACCCTAGCTTGGAGATTATTGTAACAGAGCGCTGCTCGACTAAAGGTTTCCCTCTCGAAGAGGCACGTGAACATTGCTTTCTGAATCAAAGTGCTATTTCTGTTGTTGTTCTTATATCATTTCTGTGTTATTGTGGAGATTATGCTGTTTATATTACTGTTAGTCTGCCATTTCTAGCATTTTATTTCTGTTCTGCATACTTTTTATATCTGGTATATTATATTAGATGTGAGCCAACCCTGACTCTTCCAACTCCCGATATCCGAATCCCGCTCCAGATCAACGACTATGATTGCCTCGCGATTTATGACATCGCGAGTTTCCACTTTTCTGACTTGCAAGTCTTCCGAAGTCTGAATCCTCGAACTCTTAGATCTGCTTCCACTTGTCAACCCTGACGATGGACAGTTCCGATGACTTCAGAACTTGTCTCGTGCACTTTTCTTGGGATCCAACGACTGTTGGTCCACGCACTTAGATCTAACGGTTGAGATCTAATCTCCTCCTCCGCGCACTCCTCATGTCTAGACTCTGATCTGACGTCCACACTCCTTCTGTCTAGACTCTGATCCGACTGCCACTGTCGCTCCTCCTCTCGATCTTACAATTTCTTTCGACTTAGAAGATTTTCTAAGTACTCAAAGGCTTTGACCTTTGTTCCTCGTATGAGTCTGTCTCGTGGACCTCGTCTACGCTTTTGGAAAGCGTTGTCCCTTCTAAGCTTTCTTGCCAATGTAATGGTAAATCCGCTATCTCTTCTGGGATTTTGACTTCGTTCAGATTCTCAAAGGGTTTCAATCCTTTGGACCTCAAGGGCCTTTCTACTGCACTCTTGGCAGTCCTTTGCGCGTCCTCTTGAGCTTGTAGACAACAATTCTCGATGCTATCATTGCTACATTCCTGTTTTCCATCATTGATACCAATATGCCATCGTCATTGTTGTTCTTGCCATCAATGACAAGCACACTCTTCTTGTAAACATGCCAACACTCTTCTCTTGTGTAACACAATGTTCATGAGCTACATATGAACTCAAAAAGAACTAATTCTCTGTCAACAATGAATAGATAGGGAGATGATTCATGGCTTCCATGCCTTCACCATGTTCCTTAGATTTATCACATGGTTTCAATCCCAAAATTCCTCAGAGACAAATTAGTTTAAATAGTCTGAATACTTCGCAATGACATAATTGACTAAATAAGAAGAAGCAAAGAGGCAAAATGTATCGACTCAACTTGAACATGTTATATCTCATTATTGCATCTATGGTTAATGTTTTTCAATGAATGATGTGAATTTGAGAATTGGTATGAAAATATGTCACATATTTTTCTTTTTGTCTCCATATTTGTCATTGATCACCGTTTGCACCAACTTGTTGAAATGTTTGTTGCTAATACAAACTCTAGATTACGTCAACATGCATGCATTGAACATAAGAAACAAAATCCAAATCCAATATTTAGACCCTAGACTTATTAGAGATCTCAAGCTTATACAATGGGACCAACATTCATGGCTCTATATGTAGGTAGGATAACATCTATTTTATAATTTTGTTGAAGATATATTTTGTTTTGTAAATAGAAGGAGGCTATTATGTATATGATTTATGTGTGCATGTATCATATGTCCAATACACTCATAGCTTATATTTTAATTATCCAAACAATTTAATTTAAGTAATGTATTAAAACAAATAGTGCAAGTTCAAAAGAAAAGAAGCAACTTCTTTGTTGTTAGAATCATCCCAATATATTACCACTAGATATATTATCACTAGAGATAGTTTAAACAACAAGATCAATTATATACAACTTTTTGCTCTATATAAAGTTAAACTCTTGTTTCTTTGTTTGCCATTGATTTCCTTTGTAGAGGTACTTTGAAAACTCATTTAATAGAGGCTATAAAACTATATAGAATTCTATTCATGAATGTAATAGCTAGGCCAAGTATGTTCATTAGATATCACACTTTACATTGTTCTAGCTTGAAAGGGAATTAACTATCCCCATAATCACTTAATAGATATTGTGTTGATGGATTTTGTGAATCGATAAATCAACAACATATTGAAAGATATTCAACAATGATTTACATTCTTTGAATCATGCTATTTTTGTTTCTTCTCTTCAATTTCTCTTGTCTTTAATTACAAATTATGTATATCACTAAGATTGCTACTGATTGCTTTGAAAGCTCTGAACATAGTGCTAAGGATACATAGAATATTGAACATAGCTCTAAAAGTTTTGAAATTATGCATATCACTAAGATTGCTACCGATTGCTTTGAAAGCTCTAAACATAGTGCTAAGGATACATAGAACATTAAACATAGCTCTAAAAGTTTTGAAAGTAGTGCTAGGGACACGTGGAACATTGAACATAGCTTTAAAAACTTTAAAGACAATGCCAAGGACATGTGAAACATAAATAGGCATATGTAGAGAATGGTATTTTTTTCACATGTTGAATTCTCTATATACAAATTTCTCTATATACAAATGCAATCTGGCCAAAGAAATAAGTACATATACAATTATTTGCCTCGAAGTATATGAATAGTATACTAAATGTATATGAAAGCATAAGCAAAGAGTTATTATGTCAAAGTAAAGAGTTATACTAAATGTATATGAAATTATAAGAGAGAATTATTATATCAAAGTAAAGAGTAATGCCTATTTCTACTCACCTTCTTCTTCTCCCTCGACTTTCAACTTCACTATCTAGAAAATACTCTCGCTCACTCGTGCGACCTAAGCCTTATTGATTGGGGTAGAGGGTGACTACTGTAATGTGGAAGTTCAAGAGGAGTAGGTACATCTGTTGCCCCATGAGAAGCTGATAAACTAATTCGTTATCAAACCATTTCTCACCCCCCTCTCTAACTAAACAATCCAGCTTGTTGTAAATTAACTTAGTGGTCATAATACCACTAAGTTAATTTACAACAAACTGTAAGAAGAGTAACAATGGCAGTTATCATTTTGGTCTTGTGATAGAATAATGTATTTAATTTACTGGTCATAATATTTGTGGGGTTTGAGTTGTTGAAATTTGTTTGACACATGTGAGATTGACAAGTTTTATGAGGTTATCTAATTGTTTTATATTTTGTTTTTTAGTTGGAATTTAGCAATATAAATTTGAAAGAAATCACAATTTTGTGTTATTTAAATTGTATTTTTAAATGTATAAATGGATTTAACTAAACAAAATTAAACATAAAAAAAAACAGAAACATAAAACGTTTAAAATATTACAAAATTCTATTAATGTAAATCATTGTATTATATTTCGTTAATCATAATTAAACCATTCAATGGTTTAATACATTATAGTTGTTGATACAAGGTCTCATACTATGACATCACAATTTCAAATTTCAAAAGTTAATTTTCCATGGGGATTCCATGTAACTACATTTTAGACACTACAAAATATTAAGTTCATGTCTTTTATTGTAATGCCGAAGGTAGTATATAGTAATGAGTTAGCATTGACTTTCATATTAGTTTTGTGTTTATCTGAAAAATTTATATCAATTTAAATGTTCAACATAACAATTAAAAAAAAATATATTTTTTTAAAAACAAAAATAGTATTTTTTTTAACTTTTCATTGGTCAATAACTTAATAGTGTTATTGCAGCCTTCACTTATTTCGAAACCTTAAATTAATGAGAAAAGACAAGACCACAAAAAACTAATATAATGTAATATTGTATTAAAATATATGTTAAAATCTAATNTTTTTCAAATGAGGTAAAAATTTAAATTTTAAATGTCAACTTTTTTACACTTATTAAAATTTCAATAATTTTACATTTCTTAATATTTTTTTAATTTTTTAATTTCAATAATTTTACATTTATTAATATTTTTTTAATCTTTCAATTTCAATAATTTTACATTTATTAACATTTTTTAATCTTTTAGTATAATTTTATAGAAATTTGTATGTTGTAATTTTTAAACTTTTAAGTCATATTTTAAAATACAAGAAACATTGAGATGTTTTTATTTTTTTAATTATTATAAAGATCATGGGAAGTACAGATCTGCATTTTTTTCGAATGACTAAGGAAATGTCTGAATATTATTTATATAAGCAGTGCAGACACTAACAAGTAAAGTTTTAGGTTAGTCCCGTGAGACAGCGCGGCAAAGACCTTTCTCCATGTTGGGAGGAGGTCTTGAGTTCCATTCCGGCTGGGTCTCCGGGACGAAATGTAATGGCTGCTAGTGCCAGTCTGGACAGTGATGTAAATGATTTATATCTCTAATATAAATCGAGTTAATTTCTCGTGGAAAAAAAAAGTAAAGTTTTAGGAGGCAGTACATGCAGCTTGCTGCCCTTGTTAATAAAAACTACATTTTCAATTTTCTCAGGACATTTATAAAACAATTTTATCAGTGAATAGTAAATTGGTGTACTTTTTACACCTTCATGTGTTAATGGTAAACTGGTGTACTTTTTACATTTTCATGGACAATCACTAATTTTGTACAATTTTATAATGAGTGATATACAGGTTGCTGCGCAGCATTGAATGCTGTTGTAGAAAGTATATATACTCTTGAATATATTAGGATGATTCCAGGATGTATATACCATTTCATAATGAACAATATACAGCCTGCTACACAGCATTGAATGTTGTTGTAGAAAGTATATACACCCTTGAATATATTAAAATGATTCCAGGATGTATATACCACTTCATAATGGACAATATACAGTCTGCTGCGCAGCATTGAATGCTATTATAAAAAGTATATACACTTTTGAATATACTAAAGTGATTCCAGGATATATATACCACCTACTATACACAGTCAGATATATTCCAACATATATATCAAAGTTATCCTAAAATATATATACCACCTACCACAGGATTCAATGCTGCCTAACATGGCTGTATATTCTGTATATTGCTGACCAAAGTTTAAACCCTCACGAGGTTGTCTGCATTAGAGTAAAGCCTCGGCGGTGGAATGTATTATACATGAACAGGTCTGGGTCGCTGGAGACATGTCAGGTGGGCGTGGCATCAAGGCGTCTCAGCGTACACTAAACTCAAAATATTCAATTCACAGCAGACACGCATGGAAAACGTCAGGAAAATCACGTGAAAGTAGGCACATGCCCAGACAGTCGTGTGAACAATAATTGATCACGTCAATGTGAGAGATAGACCAGAGGATGAGGTTGGGAAAATGTTAAGAAACAATTGTGATTTAGATACGGATCTCTTTCATATCTCTGGTTGAATTGTAATAGACGAATATAAGTAAGGCAGGACATTACAGATTTTAAGCAGAAAATCCTGTTTAATATTTGAAATGAAAAGTTCAAGTTTTTTATTCTGAATCTGTCACTTCAATGTTTTAAGTATGTGTACCTGAAAGCTTACATTTTTCAGGTGATCATGGATGATTTTAGGAGTTAAATTTCGCTCATGCCCTAATTTTCCATGGTTTTTCTAAAAACGAGATTAACTGTTTTAAAAATAATTCGCCTTTTATAAAATTATTTTACCTTAAAAATAGCCAAAATTTAATAAAAACTATATAAAATCCTTAGAAATTTGAATATTTTTACAAAAATATGGCCAAACATTTATAGGTGGCATATGAAGGATAAGTAATATTCACCAAGCCACTAGTTTCCTATTCTAAGTCTGTTACTTCAACTGTACATGAAAACTTATATTTATCAGCTTATCAATAATCACTCAAGTTTTCGATTCTGAAAAAGTGATTAGAAAACTTTCAAAACGTACAACTTTTAAACTATTTTGATCTATAATATATTGATGACAGCATTCAATACTGGATAGCAAGCTGAATATTAACCACCTACACTGCTCAAAAAATCAATCAATAACTGTCACTTAAACTGAACACTGAAATATACCTCAATTGCTTCAGATACAACTAGGTTAACTCCACCCCACGCGGCAATTGCAGAACCACCTGCAGCAGAGCATTAACTGCCGCGTGGGGTGGTTAGCACAATGTTTTAGGCATTAGATTAAACCTTGTTTGATATATCTGTATCGAAAACCTTGTTAAATTTTGATATATTTATGTTTACAATCTTGATGTAACAGATTTCAGTTTAAAATCTTATAAAATATCAAAATTTCACGTGTATTTATGACAAATTTTGTCTGTTACTCATAATTTCAAAATTTCACCGTGTATTTATGACAAATTTGTCTGTTACTTAAAATTGGCCTGGCCTCTGAATTAGGTTACATCCTGGCATGTGTAAAACTGAGACAAACAACGCATTATAAATAGCGCTGAGCTTCAAACAATTTGTATAAATTTCTCCAAATTTTCGTTCCGAACTTTCTTCACCCAGATTTCAAGCATTCTGAGGTCCAGCAAGTCGAACCTACGAGCCGTTAGCAGTGGTCTAATTTTTTGGTTGTATTTCGATAAATTTTTTAGTTTGATTTTGCTCGAAATTCGATGATGAATGGTTGGATCTTCAGATTTTAGTGGTTAAGTTTGTATAATCTTAGTACTCCAACGGTTTTTCAACAAGTTGAATCCATTTATACATTCAAAAATACAATTTAAACAAGATTTTGTCCAAATTTACATTACCCTATTCCTAAAAAAAACCCCAAACTTCACATTTTTTAAACAAACATAAGTGACAAAGAAATCAATACATGTTTTCCATCTAGGAAGACATTGTAGTCTCTACAATTTAAGTGTTTCATAGTTAGTGTGGGTACATTTATAATACAAACTAATTTAGGTTGTAATTTACATTTTAAGAGATTTAGTGAAAATGTATTTATATTGGTTTATTCTTCTTTCTATTTTTTTTTCATTTTTCTTTTATTATTATTTTATAGTTAAAATGTATTATTTTATTATTATTATATGTTTTATTATTATTTTATAATTAAAATGTATTTATATCGATTTATTAAGTTTTTTAATTATAATTTTTATTATTATTTTAGTGTTTTGTATTACAAGTTACACATAAACTAGATGTTGAATGCATCTCATTGCATAATATGACAATATATTTATTAATAAGGTGAAAATCTTTTTTTTTCCACTAGAAATTATCTCGATATATATTAGAGATATATATCATTTACATTCACTGTATTCAGTCTAGCACAACAGCCATTATAAATTTCGTCCCGGAGACCCAGCAGGGTTTGACCTCGAGACCTCCTCCCAACACTTGGAGGAAGGTCCTGTCTTTACCGCGCTGGACTCGCGGGACTATAAGGTGAAAATCTTGGTTGTATGTCTGAATTCCATTACACTTTAACTTTATGCACATTAAAGTTAAAAATTACAATTTAATGTTTTAATTATTAATATATATATTTTTATAAAATGTATTTTTTTTAAAGTATTATTATTATTTAAAAGAGGAGTGAATTAATATTTGTACAAATACTTTTCACTTAGATTATTTTTTTGGGATAAGGTAAAGTTTTGCTCAAATTTATTTATTTTTTTGAATCCATAGTTAATTGAGCTATTTTAAAATGGGTCTAAAACTTTTAAAAGCCATGTTTCAATTAATTGGGTAGAATTCTAACTTCCCCTAAAATTTCTATAGGATTTGGTGAAGAATTTTTGTCAAAAAGGGGTTGAGTTTGTCCACTTAATAACTTAAATCTTTCATCGAGGAAACCCTCTACGTGTTTCTTCACATTTCATGAATGACACACATGGTGAATGCCATACAACGTTTCCACTAGTCCTGACGGGCTTAAAGGGATTCAATCTAGTGACGTCCTTAGCCAATCAACTTTAGCATGGCAAGTCCAACCGCTTGAGCTAACCCTCATGACTAGCAAATGCGTACATGTGTATGTGTACATGCACATGCAACCCCCCCAAAGCCCCCCCACCACACACACACACCATTGAAAACTTACTCGAGGAAACCCTATAGCATGTTCCTCAAATTCCAAGAATGGTGCTCAAGGTAAATGCTATTGATGGACATGTACACCTAAACCTAAGGGGCATAATAGAATTTGACCTCATATCCTCCTTGGCCATTATGGCTATGGCATGACAACTCGTACTACTTGAGCTAACCCTTGGGGCTTAAATGTCTATTGCAAAGTCACATTTGGTCAACTATGTGACATCTTCCAAGTCAAACTTGGGTCCCATAGTTATAAATTGTCACACATCCACTACAACAACTTATATTTTTCGTCTTTTTCTTTGAGGAACAAAATCCTCGAGACTTCTATGGGGCCTAGTGCAGACCCTCTCTTCCCTTATCCTCCTCCAAACGACCACAAGTTGGCCTTAGCGTAAGCGCCTTTCGCAACTCGCGAGTCGGGAACCAAGACTCTCAACTCCCCTTTCTCCAAACACCGATACCCGAGATACTATAAGCCAACAATGGGTTGACTCCTTCCCAGGCGACATGTGTCCATCACCTATTACGCATTCCCACCTTTCTCTGGGTGCTTGTTGTTACACCACCTGTCCACCACGCGGTCCCCACTTACGAATGGGTCATGTGTTTGCACGAGCCCTCGGCGCTCGGCACTTCGCGACTTCTACAATCGAAAAGAAACTCCCTCAAGTTCCGAACCCCCAATAGGTGATAACCATGAAAGTTCTGATCCAATGGTTCTCCCGTGCCTTGGATCCAACGGTCACGATCTCGTGAATCGTGAGTTCATGTAGCCCTACCCTTGACCACACCGAGTCGTGAGTCAGCGAAATGCTACTCTCCTGCCTATACAAAGGCTAAGATTGACGGTCATTAGGGCTCCGTCAGATCCTTGGATCTACGGTCCTGGGTCCCATCGCTACTTGCGAAGGTTGAAAGGGGCGAGGTGTTAACGCCTGCGCTCCTTCTCTAGATCCATCGGTCTTGATAGATCTGGGGTATTCCCGAAAGGATTCTGACCATTTGTCTACCAAATGATAGGGTATTCTCTCTTTCTATAATTGGGCTCGCTATCCCTTCTGAGATTGAATCATGAAATTCCACTTCTCGGGGCTTCGAACTCCCACGACTTCGAGACCTTAGAGAGCTATCCTTTCTTGCATAAGGTTTCCAGACCTGGATCACATGAACCTTCAGACGGTTCTTGGGCAATCGTCCCTAATCTCAGTCGAGTCTCTGGGTAAAGGTTTGACACGGTTCCAAGGTTTATGGGGTAATCCCCAGAGAAGAGTACTCTCGAGGGGCTTTCCCGGAACATTACGAGAGTCGACCAAACAAGACAATTCTTGGTGGAGCAAACTCATGCCCCAAACTTAATCATTTGTACAAAAATCAACAATAACATATAAGCATACACATGCATCCATTATTTCCAGTTTAAAACACCAGGCAATCATTCCACACAGAAATTATTATGGGCATATAAACACAAGCATGTATTCACTATATTCAATTCAAAATACAAGGTATAAAACACTTATCAAATCTACCAGGCGTGATGCAACTGCTGAGAGGGGTGCTCGTTTCCACCCAACCGTAGGCTCAGTGACTCTAAACGAATTTACCACTAGCCACCCCCGAGCTAGACCACGATGCTTTGAGGTTCAGTCTCCTACTTCCATCTCAACAGAAATCAAGGACGAAGGTTACTCTCCTTCTCCTGATACGGGAAAACAATCTAAGATGAAGGTTACTCTCCTTCCCCTGGTATTCAAAACTCCCCGCGTTTCCAGGGTTTCTCTAGTTCTCTTCCGCGATCCCCCGTCGCACGCACTTCCCTCCTCCTTACCACATTTTCCTCTCTTGCCAATTTCTGTCTACAAGGTTGCATGTGGTGCGAATTCCGCCGTCCATGGTTAGGTCTGAGGGATGTTAATGATGGGCGGTTCACCCCCATCCCCTCATTAACTCTTGAGGAGCCTCCCCACCTACCAATATGACGACAAATCCATTCCAGGATTAGAGAGCTGCTTTGGTTTGTGAGCAAGTATAAACCACTACGGTACTGGCTCGGTGGAAGTTAACAGAACCATTCCAGGTCCCTTCCACCACCTCTCATTAGCCATCGTGGTCTCTTTTAGCACATCCCCCTCTCAGCAGTCATGCAATGCATATTCATTATATAATTTACATTCATCGACCTTTTATGCAAAGTTCTGTCAAATCAAACATTCACATCTTTGAGTTTGCCATAGTTCTTGGCCAACATAGTTATTTTTACAGACTGGGGAAACAAGGTGTTACATAAATCAAGGCGGTATATGAACTTTACATGTGCCTCACATGTGTTCTCGAATAGGCTTAAATATCCCCCTCTTTCTGGTTGGAACAAGTTCCATAATGAGATTTGGACCAAGATGGACAAGGGGAAAGTCCTATTGCTTTCCCATTGCACCACATGCTCATGTGGACACACACAAACACACATTCCAAAGAAACATCAATATACAGTGGCATGCTCCACCTGGGTGTATTAGAACCAGACACTTCTTGACATGAAACTAGACAAGTGCCTAGCAACATTGGTGACGATTGTTCAAGCCAACTCTAACATCCTCGGTTTCGATCCCCACAAATTGTAATGTAATTGTATAAATGTGAATTAGGTTGTTGAGTCAATATGATTGGGGCAAAGACGCCATGTTGATTAATATGGTTGGGGGCCAAATTGTATATTATGAACATTGAAATGACTAACAAAAGTAGTGATCGCTGGTTGCGATATGAGAGGGATGAAATCAATGGGGGGCTATGATTTCCACAAGAGAGAGAGGGGTCCAATGGGGGAATTGCTCATGGGTATTAATCCATCCAACATTCCCGATTTAATATCATTTTATATAACCTTCTAATTTGAAGTGGAGTGTGCTGAAAGCCAATCATTTAACTCCTGTAAGAGGGTGGGTGTGAGGAGTCACATCCCATAGTTATTGGAGAGCATGTGCATGAGTACGATAAAATTGAGAAGAGTGTAAGTCAAGTCAATCAAGAAAACGAAGAGGATGAAATTGTGGCAAATTGTTCATAATATAGTCATGGAATTACCCCATTGAGATTTCGTCAAAATCCCAAAGGATTTGGTGTAGGGATGCATAAATAGGGTTAAAATTGCTAAGTGAGGCAGAAGTGCAAAGTTGTCATTTCCAGATTGCTGCAATTTTTGACTAGAGCATTCGTTTGAAAACTTGAGAGTTGCTGTGAGATTAGTGTTAGTATTATTATATTTTCCTTGTGGCAATTTTTCCTTGGTTCTTGATATATTTACCCCTGTAAATGACCAAAGTTGGTGTTTGAGATTATTTTGCACTTGGAAGAAGGTGTACAAAAGGGTTAAATTGGCAACATTCAATTGACTAAAATTTTTTGCTCGTTGCTCATAATCGAGCAAGAAAGTAGTCATTGGAAATCTATTGGATAGTAGAATTCAGATATCGACTCAAAATTTATTCTCAATCCAAATGATTTTCAAGGAATCAGAAGAAAGGTTTTGGTGGATTTGAAGGACACCATTGAGTAGAATGGAATTTCAGGAGGCCATAACTCTTGGGTCATAAATCAGATTGAAGCATGGGTATTGGAAAGGTAATATATGGGATATCATAATAGAAGGCCTAATTTATCCATGGGAGCATTGAGTTTCTCCATAAAATTACAGGAGGAAGTGGATTTAGATTCCGTGAACCATGTCATTACTCAATGTGAATATTTTCTCAAATAATGTCAAAATTTGGAGAAATATTTCCAAGTAATAGAGCTGAGTGCCAGGGATGATTGTTGGGTAAGGAAGAGTATTGAAACTCATTATAGTTCCTATGTGTAAGTGTATGGTAACATTTGAAGTGTAGTAGTTTGGAAAAGTAAAAGAGATGGAGCTTACTAACAAGACTTTGATTAATAAGCAGAGGAGCACTCTAGTGGAGTGTGTCCTATGAAAAATTGCTAGCAAGAGGATAAAAATTCCACCAATGAGAATTATGTGGGTATTCTCTAGATTAATTACATGGTCCATAGGACAGGGAATATTAGTATTCAACTACTATATTCTCAATGGGCTGCAAAGGAAAATCAATAGAACCTCTCACATAAAGGATGAAGCCAATAGGTGAGAAATATCATTGCAAGCACATGAAGTTAAGCATAACCTGATAGCCTTGAAGGTATCAATACAGTGAAAACTAAAATATTTCTACAAGAGAAGGGACAAGGATTTCATGAGATGAGGTGTGACTCATGGAGTGGATGAGTTATCTCTATGTGAAAATATAGGAATGCAAGAAAAGGGATTGTTAGATATGATCTAACAACTTTTGTCTCAAAGTACCCCAAGCAAGAAAATTGTCTCTATTATCAGAGTGCACAAGGTAGCAAGGTTCTACAAGGATTCAAGGACATCCATTTACAACAAGAAGATAAATAATTAATCAAATCTGAAATAACTATGCATTGGAGTGTGTGATGGAATTAATGCAAGATGCATATAATAAAGATAAAATGCATGTGCATAAAATAGGCATGAAATATCAAATGCTTGGTATATGTTGATGTGCATTTGTGAATGTGGACATGCTTGAACATGCCAATGGCATGAGTATATAATAAGAGTAGTATTTTGATATATCTGTGTGTGTGTGTGTGAAATAATGATGTTGTGATATTGAATAAAACTAATGATGGATTGTGTAACATGAAAAATGATTATAACACGATGATATCGTTGCTTACAATATCTATCCATATGAAGATAAAAAATGATGGTGGGAATAATGATCAAGAGGTTGGTAAATGGAGCGTGTGAGCTTCTACAAAATACCAGTTGATTATGTAGCATCCAATAAATTGATGACAACCATGCAAGTATGTGTTTGGGGTTGTTATGATGTATAAATGTTGAAGGGAATTTAGGTAAGAATTCTCTCAGTGAAATCTCAATATTTGATTTAAAGGCAGGAGGTAGGATACCTTGAGTATGAAAATATTAATTGTTGCTTGAATGCATTCATGAGAAATTTAATTGCATATTGTGTTATTATTGATTATGTGATCATAACCAAGTTAAGTCAGGAGACTTTACTCCTGTTGTAGAAATGAATTCCATTAGAGATGGTCATGTGGTAGGCCATGATGAGATTGGATATGGAAAGACTATAGTGCCATCCAAGTGCATACTGATTTTCCCCTATGTATTTGAGGTTTGGATTGCAAACTTTTTTCCTACACTAAATAACACTAAGGGATAATGTTCCTAGTGTTGTGTATGGGTTGAAGAGGAAGGTATCCAAAGGATCAGAGGAGTTGTGGGGAAGAGTTTGGATGATGTATTGATCCATGGGACATATTTTATAACTCACATGGTGGAATGCATGACATGAACATATGGTATTCCAGAGTCAATGCAAGGATGCATTGTGTGGATGTGACCATGAATATTGACACATTGATTTTTATTATGGGTAACGTTTGATTGCATTATGAAAAGCTTGGTGTGCTAATAATGCATGTACAATGAATGATAGTTTCATTCTAAATAATATGATTATTGATTGAATGCCATTTTTTAATGTGAGTAATGGTTGGAAATGATTGAATTGTTGGTAATATACAAATTTGAGATCATTTCAAGAACTGTAGTAAATGTGCATGAATGCTAACAATATATTTGGCTACATTAGAGTTGAGAAAATGCAGGAAGAATGATCCTGAATATGGCATGGATATAATCCCATAAAATAAACCGATGCCTGCTGCTGTGTGAGTCAAATATAATTAACAAGAAATCTCTTGCTTGAGAAATTTTATTTATCCTATATTAAACAATTTTGAAAATTATAATTTAAAATTGCTAACAATTAGTTTGGCTGCACTAAAGTTGAGAAAATTGCAAGGAAAATGGTCTTGGACATGGCATGGATGTAAGCCAATAAAGAATACCAATTCTTTTTGTTGTTTGAGCCAAACATAATGTGAGGAAAACTAGTGCATGAAAATTTTATTTCCCTATGGAAAACAAATTTGAGAAAATTTATAATTGCAAATTGTTATAATATGCTAAAAAACTGTGTGGCTGAGTGAAACTTAAGAAAAAATGTAGGTAAAGTGGTGTTGGATATGGAAAGGATGTTAGCCATAAGGAAGACTGATCTCTACAAATGCAAGAGACAAATATAATGAGTAAAAAAGTCATGTTTGGAAATTTTGTTTTCCTATACAAAACTGATTTGAAAATTATAATTGAAAATTTTATGATGATGTCTCATATTTATTGCATGCATATGATGTAGATGAAATTATTGTTACATGTTATGTATTTCTAGTGGAAGTATAGAAACAAGTGGCATTCGTTTGTGCAAGAATGCCTTCAAAAATGATGGATTGCCTGAGGAACTGTATAACAATGAAAGGGATGCCTGAGACTAGTGGGTGATTACAACAAGAAGAAGCAAGTTGTCAGGATTATAGAAGAAACAAGTTGTCATGCTTGTAGAAGAACCAAGTTGTCAGGCTTGAAGAGTGCACTCATGTGCAGGAGTTGCACTGTTGAAGAAGCAAGTTTCCAGGCTTGTAGAAGAAGAAAGTTGTCAAGCTTGCAGAAGAACTAGGTTGTCAGGCTTGAAGAGTGAACTCTTGTGTGAGTTTCACTACAGTAGCAAGGTTGTTTCTAGCTATATTGAATGGTATTTTTCTTAGCAACAAGTTCCCTTGAGTTCCGAGTAGTGAGATTCCTAGTTACCTATGCCAAAAGACCTTGATAAATGAATGGTGCAACCTAATGGAATGTGGACAGTGAAGGTGGCACATTCCTTGGGTCAACCTTGATAGAATAATGACACAACCTAATGGATTGAGAGCAGTGAAGGGGGTGTTGAGGAAAATATATAAAATGATCTTACCCAAGCATTTTCAGATCTTTCTTGGCTAAAGCAAGATAGACGATAATATCACCCTATGTTTATAGCCTCAAAAATTGTTTCCTAGTCCACAAGTATTGGTTACAAGGGCTTAGGATGATTTTTTCATAAATAAAAGATTGCTGAAAAAATCAATATTTATGTAATTTTCTGAATATAACAGATGTAAAAATAAATGTAGAGACAAAAGAAAAAAATACCAATTCAATAGTTAACATAGATGAGACAGAAATCAATCACTTATTTCATCCCAATTTATCAAAAGAATCGTTCTCTTTACAAAATTCCCTGAGGAAATTTGGACCAAAGTCAAACTTTGATGTCCCCGATGAAAACCATACAAAAGGACTTCTGGCAGAAAGTAAAAAACTGAACTTGAAAATCTAGATCATCTTTCCACAGATTGCTACCTAGTTGACTCTGCACAATATCCTTTATTAGTTATGAAATTTAATTCACAAACATACAAGTCTACACAGATTATCAAAGATAGATCAACACCTCTGAAAAATAAGTGTCTAAATGATGTAATTCAACCTTGATTCTTGCTGTCTGCAATAGGACCATGCTATCATAAAAGAGAACTAGGCTTTCAATGAATTAAAGAATGAATGAAAACTGAACTATCTCAAAAAAACTCAAGCATACCTTAGTATGCTTTCTCCTTCTATTCTCCATTTGTTCCTCCTATTTTTACCTTTAAGCAATCCTAATTATTTGAAGTAGTTAAACTACCTCTTTAGTTAAGTTAACTAAATCTCAACCAACTTTTAGTTTAGGGGGGAAATTAATAAAATAATAATAAGGGTCCTTAATAAATAATAACTAGTAGGTGGGACCCCTTGTGACTTCCTTTAGTTTCTTAACAAACATAACACAACTAGTTAATCAATCAAACACATCCCTCCTTGTGGATCCCATCATCACTCTCATAATTTTGAAAATTAATATCAATGATATTTGAAACCATATCCAAAAAATATAATATCCAACATATCCAAAAATAATGTGCTGTCTAAAAACTTCAGCAATCAACTGTTCTCAACAATCAATAAATAAAAACACTCAAAAACCATATTTGCCACTATGGGAGGAAATTTCCCCCTTGTTACTCCTATCTCCCTTTGATTTCTCTGAATTTTCCTTAGGCCGTGTGGAGCCTTTAGGACTTATCTCACTGATAACATGAGAGAAATCATCTCTCAAATGCATGCATGATGAAACAAATTTGGTAGAGTCATTTGAGGGAGAGGAGGGGGCAACAACAAATTTTCCTTTATCAGGTGCATGATGGGCTTCGGTTTTTAACCTCTTCCTTGCGTGGGAAGATTGTATTGGTGAGTGTGCATGGGAATCTTGGACAATTTGGTTAATCGGTGGAGGAGGAGCAGGCAGAGACAAATTGGGCCAACCACGATGTTGGGAGACTGTCGGATGTACAATCTCTCTCCATCCATCATTTTGAGGGAATTCAGGTTGTAATGAGACATGAGGGGGAACTAGGATATGAGGGACATGTGGGGCTTGGAAGGGAGGTATTTTTGGCCTAGGTTGGACTACTCCTTGTCCAATCCAGTTAAAATATCCATCTTGGAATAGTTGGTTCAACTCTTGTGAGTCTGCATCAAAATGTATAGAAAACCTTGGCCTTCTAGGGCCCTTGTTCCAATTTCCTCTTCCCTTGCTATACCGACCATGGCTACCTCTGCTGAAGAATATCATTCTTGTATGCATTATTTATTAGCAACTATTTTCTTCAACAAACCATACATGACATCTCTTTAAATATGAAACAAAGTTTGGCTCAACAACACATTAGACTCATGCAATGCAATCCATAAAAATCGTTTAACACTTGTCAATGAGCAGGGGGCGAATAAGGGCTCTGGGATATATGAGGGATTGTATTGAGCGAAAAGTGGTAAAATGAAGGGAGGTAGATCATGGTTACTGCTCAAAAAATCATCAAACAATCAACTGTGTTGTAATAACAAAACATATCAACTATAACTCATCTCTATGCCATCCTTCAACTGCTATAGTACAAAGTTTTCATTTAACTATAATTTAATTTTAAGAACATGGCATGAATAGTGAATCTAGGAAGGTGAGGGGATTTGTAATGTGCGGAAAAATGAGAGAATGATAGGGAAATAATGAATACTGTTCATAAAACAAATCAAGTAATCAATAAATATAACTTTGTACTAAACTCAATACAAAAATACCAACACCATATCAATAATTATTGTGTATCAAACTGTTCACTGTTCTAGCATCCAAATTTCTCAAAATTCCTCAATTAAAACAGTCTGTGTAATCATAAAAAAATTCCCATTCAACAGTCCTTGTTACACATTATTTTTGTCACCTTAGTGATCAACTAACAACATGTGGTCATGTTCCCTGAAAATATTAAAAGAGACTTTCTCCATGAGAAATGTGGTTTGCTTTTCCTCTTTCAAAAACCATAACAAGGAAGGTCGTCGCACCTTGCTGTATGCATGGGGTGCGATGATGCCTGATCGTTGCACTTTGCACTAAAATTGGACTACGACGTCATCACATGCTGCTTATAAATAGGGTGCAACGATGCTTAAAGAAAAGGAAAATTCAAAATTCATGAATGTTCTAGAAGGGAATCTTCTAGAAGATGAGGTGGCCTCTGATCGGT